>CATIWQ010235565.1:0-27749 GCA_949673415.1 Euphorbia schlechtendalii
GACTCCATGTACGAAAATCAAGTCTAGAGCTTGATTGATGCTCCAAGTGGGATTAGGCCCATAGGATGCAAGTGGGTTTTCAAGAAGAAAACTAACATGGACGGTAACATAGTTACCTATAAAGCAAGGCTGGTTGCAAAATGGTACAGTAAAAAAGAAGGCATTGACTATGATGAGACCTTTTCACCGTGGCCATGCTAAAGTCTATCAGGATACTCCTTGCCATCGCCAATCATTACGATTATGAGATTTGGTAGATTAATGTGAAGACAACATTCCTTAACGGGAATCTGGATAGGGATGTGTATATGGCACAACCTGAGGGTTTTACATCTGAAGATGGCTCTAAGGTATCCAAGTAGCAGAAGTCCATTTATAGACTTAAGCAAGCATCAAGGAGTTAGAATATTAGTTTTGACGAGACAATCAAAGAAATCAGTTTTGTGTCAAACGCTAATGAGCCCTGTGTATATAAGAAAGCTGGTGGGAGTGCAATCGTTTTCCTTGTATTATATTTCGATGACATATTATTAATAGGAAATGATATTCCTTTTCTTCAAACAGTTAAGTCATGGTTGTCAAAGAAGTTCTCCATGAAAGACCTTGGAGAATCAACTTTTATACTTGGTATTAAGATTTACAGAGATAGATCCAAAAGGCTGCTAGGTCTTTCACAAAGTACATACATAGACAAAGTTTTGGCTAGATTTAACCTTGAGCAATCAAGAAAGGGTTATATCCCAATGTTTCACGGGATTAACCTTTCTAAATCTGAGTGTCCGAGAACACAAGAGGAGAGATTACGCATAAATGGAATACCCTATGCCTCAGTGATAGGGTCCATCATGTATGCTATTGTATGCACTAGGCCTAACGTCTCACATGCATTGAGCATCATGAGTAGATTTCAATCTAACCTAGGTGTGAAGCACTGGATAGCCATTAAAACTGTCCTCAAGTACTTACGCAGGACTAAGGATATGTTTTTAGTATATGGAGAAGGTGGTCTCACTTTAAAGAGATACATCAACGCGAGTTTTCAGTGTAACAGGGATGATTATAAATCCCAGTCAGGTTATGTGTTTATGTTAAATGGAGGGGCAATTGTTTGGAAGAGTTTTAAATAGGACATGCCTGCCAATTCAACCATGAAATCTGAGTATTTAGTTACTTCAGAAGCAACTAAGCAAGCCATATGACTTAAGGGATTTATTGGTGATCTCGATGTGGTGTCTAGCATTATAAATCCAATAGCGGTATATTACGATAACAATGGGGCTATTGCTCAGGCAAAGGAATCACGATATGATCACAGAAATGAACATATACTCAAAAAGTACTATCTCGTGCAAGAGATGGTAACTAGAAAGGATATAAGCTTAGAACACATCCCAATGGATCAGAATCTAGTGGATGGGCTAATTAAGCCATTAACTCAAGTTAAACATGACCAACATGTTAACGAGTATGGCATGAAGCACATGGGTAATTGGCTCTAGTGCTAGTGGGAGATTGCTAAACATGATGTATGCCCTAGAGGCAATTAGGGAGATATATCTTTATTAGTTATAATGTACAAATGGTTTCAAATTATTATTAATAATAATTAAGGCATCTTTGTTGCTTATTAGTGCTTTCTGTTTATTAATGTATCTCACTGGTATCATATATGTATAATATTTAAAATGTATATGCGCATTGATGAGACAAAATCCATGATTACTTCATAGCCTAAAAGTGCGTGGACATAGTGAGAGCTATGTGGTGTGAGAACTGCATATATATGTTATTATGAATAGTCTAAATATCCATAGTCATAGTTTAATTGAGACTGGACATTAATGGTATGGACAGACTAGCATGTGTAAGCTTTTTCCTTGGATTAGATCCAAGCAGCCGATCTCATGAGCTGAAGGTGGTACCTTGAGTAGCGGTACAAGTATCCTCAAACTTGAGATACCGGTTACCTTATGTAGGAGTTACTATACTTTGGGTCATACTTATTCATACCCTGGTGATCAGGTTGACACGGATGATTACTGGTATAGTGATTATCACATGCTGGTAAGTTGTGTAGTCAAGATGGGATCCATTGCTCTTGATATAGTGATATAATGAGAGATGTACCTAAGGGCCCCTTGTTGAAGTGATACACTCATAAACCTCTGATCAGAGTATAAGATTGATACAATGGGTTTCTAATCAATCTTGATACATTATGGTGAGTTCTTCATGAGCAAGTCTAATTCCAGGATAGCTACAGCTATTACATGAGCTAACAGTTAATCCGAGCTCAACAAACTGGATGGTACTTAACCTGATGGAAAGAGTGTATTGTATTTGTTACTACTGTAGAACTAGATTAAGTCACAAGCACTTGACATTCCAAGTATCTGGGGATCATACACCTTTACTAGAAAGCTCATTTGATCATCTAGAGCTATCGAGTTCCACATCGGTATGGAACACCAAACCTAAAGGTTCCCAGATGGGAAGCCAAGTTTAGGTTAACCTCTAGCGTATGAGGTCACACACTTTGGGTCTTTATCGGACAAAGTAAAGAACCTATAGACTGGGTCTATGATGAAATTATAAGTTGTTTAATCAGTTAGAAGAATTATTAATTAGTTGAACAGAATTAATAATTAAAAGGAATAAAGAGGAAATAGGGAAAATTACACGGACAGAGCAAGGGAATTTTTCCTGTTGCGAGTGGGCCCCAAATAATCAAGGGTTGTTCAAACTAGGGCCCGCGCGATTGCTCAGGAGCTGAAAAGCTTGCGGTCTGCTAGCGCGGGGTAAGCCCGCGTGCTACCGGGATACAATTGTTACCCATGGTAGTGCTTGCGCGGGCCGCAAGCCCAAAGCTTGAGGTAATGCAAGGGAAGCCCGCCTTGCACAACCCGCTCGGGTAAGCTTGCGGGTCACCCTGAACTACATGGCTAACCCAATAAGATGGGATGAGTTTTATCCCATCCCATCTATTTGTTGAGAGGGATTATAACACTTCCCCTTTTCCCTATAAATAGGCCTTGAGCCCCTCTCTTTATTCACAAAAACAACACATCAAAAAATAGCTTTAAGTTGAGATTTTCTCTTTGACTTTCTATTCTTCCTTTATTATGCGAGATCCTACACGAGTTTCTCCAAACAATTGAAGAATTCATATTGAAGGATCTTTCACAAGTGAGCCTTTGGGATTACTTTCGGGTTGGTTTTCGAGTGGTCTAGCAACCACTTTCTGCTGACGGGATCATCCTCCTTGAGGTTTTGGTCGATGAAGATCCTTGTGGATTAATCATAGAGGCACTCCTAGTTTGGAAGCTCATGCTAGAAAAGTGCTACCGAATTACTCAAAGGAAACACCGCTACCAAAAGAGAGAAAGGACGCATCAACTAGTTATACTTCAATCTTTAGATGCTAGGTTTCTTTTATATGTTTTATAAACCTAAAAGCATTTATGGAATGTTTTAACTTAGATTATATCAATCATGCCATGCTTAGGAGATCTTTAGGTTAATTTTAAGTTTTGAAATTCTACCTTACAACGAGTGCATGTTCAATCACTGTCTTGATTAACAAGCATGTGGTCCATAGAGTGTTAAGACACATGAGGGTTTCATCTACTTCATAAATTTTATCGATGATTATTCACGATATGGTTATTTGTACCTTATGAGGCACAAGTCTGAGAGTTTTGAGAAATTTCAAGAGTTCAAAACCGAAGTAGAGAAACATCTTGGGAAAAGTATCAAGACCCTCTGATCTGATATAGGTGGTGAATACTTAAGCCAAGAGTTTCAGGATTATCTAAGGGATAATGGTATTTTATCCTAGTGGACACCTCTTTATACACCCCATCACAGTGGAGTGTTAGAAAGGAGAAATCAAACCTTACTCGATAAGGTTCGGTCTATGATGAGCTAAGCAAAAATCGGCAGATCCTTTTGGGGTTATGCACTTGAAAGCGTAGTTTATATTCTAAACTAAGTGCCCTCTAAATCAATTGATCAAACTTTATACGAATTGTGGTATGGTTAGAAACTCGCTCTTTCTCACCTGAGAGTTTTGGGATGTCCTGCTTACGTAAGTAGGATGAGTTCACATAAGTTGGATGCTAAGTTTGATAGGTGTTTGTTTGTAGGTTACCCTAAGGAGACTGTAGGGTATACCTTCTTTTATCCCAAGGAACAAAAACTAATTGTTTCTAGAAATGCTCAATTCCTTGAGAAGGAGCATATACTTGCAAAATCTAGTGGGAGTAATCTTGAGTTAGGCACTCAAGAAGACCATACAGATAATCAACCAATTATACCTACACAAGATAGTGTAGGCATGGAACAACCTAGTATAACACTGACATTGCGTAGGTCAGGTTGGGCTCCAATCGCTCCCTAGCGATACGGGTTTCTCATTACTAATGATAAACATCTCTTCCTTATGGAAGATGATGAGCCAAGGACTTCCAAGGAGGCAATGAAAGGCTTAGAATCTACCAAATGGTTTGCAGCCATGACGTTATAGATGGACTCCATGTATGTAAATTAACTCTAGAGCTTGATTGATGCTCCAAGTGGGATTAGGCCTATAGAATGCAGAAGAAAACTAACATGGATGGTAACATAGTTACCTATAAAGCAAGGTTGGTTGCAAAAGGTTATAGTAAAAAAGAAGGCATTGACTATGATGAAACCTTTTCACCGATGGCCATGCTGAAGTATATCTGGATACTCCTTGCCGTCCCCACTCATTACGATTATGGGATTTGATAGATGGATGTGAAAACAACATTCCTTAGGTATGTATATGGCACAACCCAAGGGTTTCACATCCAAGGATGGCTCGAAGGTATGTAAGTTGCAGAAGTCCATTTATGGACTTAAGCAAGCATCAAGGAGTTGGAATATTATGTTAGACGAGACAATTCGAGAAATTGGTTTTGTGTCAAATGCTAATGAGCCCTGTGTATATAAGAAGGCTAGTGGGAGTGCGATCGTTTTGCTTGTACTATATATCGATGGCATATTATTGATATGAAACGATATTCCTTTTCTACAAACAGTTAAATCATGATTGTCAAAGAAGTTCTCCATGATTAACCTTGGAGAAGCAACTTTTATACTTGGTATAAAAATCTACCAAGATAGATCTAGAAGGTTGCTAAGTCTTTCACAAAGTACATATATAAATAAGGTTTTGGCTAGATTTAACCTTGAGCAGTCAAGAAATGGTTATCTCCCAATGTCCCACGGGATTCACCTTTCTAAATCTAAGTGTCATGAAAACAAGAAGAGAGATTGTACATGAATGGAATACCCTATGCCTCATTGATAAGATCCATCATTGTGCTATGGTATGCACTCATCCTAACGTATCACATACCTTGAGCGTCACGAGGATATTTCAATCTGACCCAGGTGAGAAGCACTGGATGGCCATTTAGACTATCCTTAAGTACTTATGTAGGAGTAAGGATATGTTTTTAGTATATGGAGAATATGATCTCTCTTTAGAGGGATACATCGTTTTGAGTTTTCACTCTGACAGGGACGATTATAAGTCCCAATCGGGGTATGTGTTTATGTTAAATGGAGGGGCAGTTGTTTGGAAAAGTTTCAAGAAAGATACAACTACCGATTCAACCATAGAATCTGAGTATATAGCTGCTTCAAAGGCGGCCAAGCAAGCTACTTAGCTTAAGGGATTTATTAGTGATCTCAGTGTGGAGTCCAGCATTGTTAATTCGATAGCGGTCTATTGTAAAAAATGGGCCTATTTCTTAGGCAAAGGAACCACATTCTTGTCAGAGAAATGGACATGTACTTAGAAAGTACCATCTCATTCAAGAGATAATAGCTAGGAAAGATATAAATTTAGAATACATCCCAACGGATCAGAATCTAGCGGATGGGCTAACTAAGCTATTGACTCAAGTTAAACATGACCAACATGTTAACGAGTATGGCATGAAGCACATGGGTAATTGGCTCTAGTGTAACTGGGAGATGGTTAAACATGATGTATGCCCTAAAGGCAACTAGGGTGATATATCTTAATTAGTTATAATGTATAAATGGTTTTGGAATATTATTAATAATAATTAAAGCATCTTTGTTACTTATCAGTGTTTTCAATTTATTTATGTATCTTGCTGGTATCATATATGTATAATATTATATATATCCGCATTGATAAAATAAAGTCGGTCACTACTTCATAGCGTAAAATTACGAGGACATAGTGAGAGCTATGTGGTGTGAGAAACGCACATACGTGTTACTATGAAGAGTCTAAATATTCGTAGTCATAGTTTCATTGAGACTGGACATCAATAGAACGGACAGACTAGCATATGTAGGATTACTCTGTGTTGGTGTTATGTCTTATTGCAGTAGCAGTACAAGTATCCTCAGACTTGAGATACTAGTTACCTTATGTAGGAGTTGCTATACTTTGGGTCATACTTATTCATACCCTAGCAATTAGGATGATACTGGTGATTACAAGTATAGTGATGATCATATGTTGGTAAGTCGAGTAGTCAAGATGGGATCCATTGATCCTGATATAGTGATATAATGGGAGATGTACCTTAGGGCCCCTTATTGAAGTGACACACTCATAAACCTCTGATTAGAGTATAAGATTAATAAAAGTGGTTTCTAGTCAATCTTGATACATAGTGGCTGAGTGGTGTTCTTCGTGAACAAGTCTAATTCCATGATAGCTACGGCTATTACATGAACTGACACTTAATCCGATCTCAATAAACTGGATGGTACTTAACCTGATGGAAGGAGTGTATTGTATTAATTACTACGTCTGAATCAGAACAATTCACAAGCACGTGACATTCAAAGTATCATGGGATCATATGCCTTTGCTACAAAGCCCATTTGATCATCTAGAGCTATCGGGTTCTATATCGATCTGGAACACTGAGCCTAAAGGTTTCTATATGGGAAGCCAAGTTTAGGTTAACCTCTAATGGCTCAATAATTTGGGATCCTATGAGGTCACACACTTTGGGTCTTTACCAGACTAAGTAAAGAACCTATAGACTGGGACTATGCCGAAAATATTTATTTGTCATATTCGTTAGAAGAATTATTAATTGGTTAAATCAAATTAATAATTAAAGGAAATAAAGAGAAAAAATAAGGAAAGATGCATGGAGCGGAGCAAGGGAATTTTCCCCTTTTTGAGTGGGTCCCAAATGGACATAGTATGTCGAAGTGGGGCCTGCACAGCTTCCCCGCGAGTTAAAAAGCTCCCGGGCAGCTAGTGTGCGGGGAAAGCCGGTACGCGCTTGCGAGGGCCTGCCACTCAAGCCCACAAGCTTGGGCTTTTGGGAAGGCCCGCAAGCCCATGCTTGCTGTACAAGGCAAGCCCGCTAGGCATACCTTATAGTTAGAGGCCGCGGGTTGGCCCGCTGGTCCAAGTGAACAGCGCGGCTAACCCGCTTGTGGGATTGGAATATTCCCATCCCACATTGAGTTTTAAGGGGAGTCTAACACTCCCCCTTTTCCCTATATATAGGCCTCCAGTTCTCCTTATTTCACACAACACAAAATATTTCAGCTCAGCTTTTCTCTTTGAGTTCGATATCTCTTTCTTCGTTCGTTGTGCAAGATCCTTCACAAGTTTCTCCTAACAACGAAGAATTTCTTTAGAAGGCTCTTTCTATTTGAAGTGAGCCTTCTCAGTTTATATTTTTGGGTTAGTCTTCGAGTGATCTAGCAGCTGCTGTCTACTAACCGGGTTCTACCTCTATGAGGTTTTAGTCGATGAAGATCCGTGTGGATCAATTATAGAGGCTATCCTAGTTTGCAGGCTCGTGCTAATAATGTTCTGCTGAATTACTCTAAGGGATTGCTACATCCAAAAGAGAAAGAGAAGCACACGTCAACTGGTAACGTCCTAAACTTAGATGCTAGTTTCTTTTATAAGTTTTATAAACCTATCAGCATCTATGGAATGTTTTAACTTAGATTATATAAATAATGTCATGCTTAAGAGATCATTTAGGTTATTAAGTTGTAAAATTCTACCTTGTTATGTTGCATGTTTAATAATGTCTAAATTAACCAGCACTAGATATATTTATCGACTATTAATCTATGTATATCATGACATGCTTGGAAGATCCTTAAGGAGTAGATTAAATTTCAAAATTCTACCATGCCTGTTATGCCATGCTCAAACCAACATAGTAATCCAATAGTTGTATCAGAGCCTGCCCAATGCGATTGTATGATTAACTTGAAGCATGCTAGGTCTATTTTTTCTATGAAATATTTTTGTGTATGTTATAGCATGCCTAGGAATTTATTTCTCATAATAGAAAATGTGTGATAACTAGATTAAATGTTGCTTAAACTTAGTAAGGATAGTTATCAAGAATAAGCAATGTTTTCCTTGAGATTGTAAATGTTTTAAGTTTTCAAATTATCATATTAGTATTAAATAAAAGAACGAAATCCTTAATTAAAAATGATCTATCGTTAAGTGAATCATATGGGCTCATGGTTATTCTAGCAAGGATTGGACTTGGTTACTCATTCACTTCGAGGGAGCCTCTCCCACATGGAAACCTCCATTGGCACTAGTTTCTAAGTATTAAAGAGACTGTTATGAATTAGTTGATATCTAGTATAATGAATTGGATTCGTTATATGGTTTTAGAATGTAAGTTTAAGTTGTTAAAACAAAACTTAAACATAGGTGCAACACCTTGAAAAATGGACCTCCTATTTATTTTTCATGCTATGTGAAGTCTTGGCATGATGGAATGATTATGATATACTAGTTGAGAATGACCCCTAGGGTGGACCTAGTAATTCTTTTTAGCTCAAAATTAGATCTAGTATCATAATCAAGTCCATGTATAAGTTATAGATTAGGCGAGACCTGCTGCACCCCCATTAAGATATTAAGGTAGAATTTATTCTTCCAATGTGACACCGACTTTTTCATTGAATTAATTATTCATGAAGTGCATGTGTTCTTCATTAACATTGTCTAGTCACATGATTTGAGTTAGGGTTAAGCCTTAACTAGACTTGGTTAGTTTATTTACTATATTGGAGCTAATGATGGGTTGGATACATCATTTGAGGAGTCACCTAATTGGTTATGAATGTCCATGGATTGGAATTCAAATGGATTAGCAATTTCATTAGATGCAAATGGATAAGATCCAACCATAGCTGTTTATGTTAGCTTCACTCACCATAGCAGGGGTTATCTTAAAGGAGCTATATATTGATGCTACCTATTGAGGAAAATGGTTAGACCATGTTTCTCAAAATCAATAGAAGGGGTTCTTGAATTTCGAAACTTACCTTAAAATAGTATGAAAGTTTGTTCAATTGAAAACTTTAAATTAAATGCATATGCAAATAGTAAGTTTAAATAATTATTATTTTCTTATATCTAGGTTTGATTCTTTACTTCTTACATAAATTTCATATGTTTTGATAATAAGATTAACTGGCTCTAGCTTCAAGGGTTTGTTTAGAAATGTGAGGATAGTCCTCAAAGCTTAAGACTTGTCCCATACACCATATGAGCCAATCTAAAAATAACATTATGCAAGTAATTCTACATGGATAGAAATGCATGATTACATGAAGAATACAAGGGTACAACACCTTGGTGGTTTTTAAGATCCATTTTATCTTATGTAAGTAGTTTGAAGGAAACAAAAATAAACATCAAGTTGGATGTTGAAATCCATATTACCTTAGCATCGGAAGCATCATGAAATCATGGGCTTGAAAATCTATGTCTTTACATCTTATGAAGTATTTTTCCAAGGAAGGAATAATGGTCCATTAGAATTTTAAGGATGTAAAGGGACATGGGGTGTCCAATTGAGAAGCAAGAAAGAGCGAAGGTAAGAGAAAATAAAAGGATACAGAAAACTTTGTTTTAGAAATAAAGTAATTATTTCAATATGGATATTGGAAAACACAATCTTCATTTAAATATGAGATTGAAAGGTTTTTATCTCATAGTATTAAGCATATAGGAAATTGGCTCTAGTGTAAGGGGGAGATTGTTCGATATGATGTATGACCTAGAGGTAACTAGGGTTATATATCATAGTTATTTATTTTGTATGATCAAGTTTACTTTGATAAAGGAATTTCTTTTTTTATATCCATAATTGTGAATATATATTATGAGTGATTTAGAATATATTCATTGATATGTTTACAAAAGTCCTTGAAAATATCATATCATGGATTATAAGAGCATAGTGGGACTATGTAGGTAAGAACTAGTGTGTGCGCAAATAAGATATGTCAGAATATCCCAAGTTATAGTTTCACCAATATTGGACATTGATGTTAAAAGATAGACTAACATGTGTCATCTTACTCCTTAGATTAGATTCAAACAACATATCTTCGGTGCCAAAGGATGGTGCCTAGAGTTAATGCATGGATGTATCCAGTGATATATGATAGAGACCACTATGAGATAACACTCAATATTATATATTATGTGTTAGTATTTTATCTTATTGAAATAGAAGTACAAGTATCCTTATACTTGATATACTAGTTACCTTGTTCAAATGTTGCTACACTTTGGTTCATACCTAAGCACCCTATAGATTGAGTGATACAATTAATTACATGAATAGTTGATGTATGTCTGTTGGTAAGTTGAGCAATCAAGAATCCGGATATAGAAATAATGGGAGCGGTACCTTGGACACTTGTTAAGTAAGGAACCATCAGACGGAGTCTGAACTAGAAGATAAAAATGCTTGGACCATTTACTAATTGCACCAGTATACTGAAGATAATGAAAGAGGACTAGGAAAGAAGATTCAGGAACCACATAGCGGGGTCCGCATTTGATGTGGACCAGCACGAGTGGGCCTATACAAATGCTGTTAGAAAACACTTGCGGCAATCCCACTTGTGGGCCTCAGTAGCGTTGTATAAGGCTCGCAAGCTTTCCATAAGTGGGTTGCTTTAAGAAGCACACTACGCACGCTGTACAAGTCCAAATATGCTACGTAAGTATGCAACCCATTGGCCTTGCTCAATGGGGCTATTACGCACCAGCAACATCCCACATGTTGGCCTTGCGTGCATAGCCTAACGGGTTTTGTGTAATGGGCTAGGAATGCGCCAGGACTAGGTGTGGACTTGGATTCCACACACACCTCTAGCTTTGGTCAATGTCTTACAAGGACAGGAAGTCCGATTTTGTTGAACTCCCTGTATTTAATCTTGATTTTGCATTTATACAAGTTTTCCCATTTTTATTCTATTCTGATTGGATATATTGGACTAAACTAACTTTTGTATATTTCCATATGCCTATAATATGATTCAGGTTTTTAATTATTTTCATCTAATTCTCTCCTCTTCTTTTCCTTCTTTGAAGGCTCTTGATTAATCCTACGATATAGAAGTTTTAAGAAAACTAAAGAATTAAAAAAGTTCTTCTAGATTATAATTGTAAGGAAGGTCTAGTTACCCTCTAACAATTATTGGTTCTTCCCTTCTAGAGGGTTTTGGTTGGTAGTGCTCGTGTGGGCTATTTCTAGATTGAAACCTGTGTGCGTATTGAAGGGGTCACTCTACCGACATTGGGACACATCAACCGGTAATGCATCTTAACTATAGATAGATCCTTTAATAAGTGCTTATGACCTATATACATATATATTTTTTTAACTAGTAATGTATGTCAATCATTCCATTCTTACAAGATCCTTAGGAAGTATATTAAATTTTGAAATTTCTCCATGCTTGCTATGCATTTTCTAACTTATCTACATAACTCATTGTGATATAAAAAAATAGACTCTCTAGAAAGGGTGTGTGATACCCAAATATTCAAATAGTGGCACGTTCATCAATAGTAACCAATGCAATTCACTCCCTCCATCAAGGTTAAGTACCATTTATCTTCTTGGGCTCGAATAAAGTGTTAGCCCAATAATAGCTTGCGGCTATCCCGATATTTAGGTTGTTATCAAAGTACAGAGCTCACCATTATAATGTGTTGACTAGGAGCCAATCCTGTTAACACATACTACAATCAAAGGATTCTGAGAGTCTAAATTTCACAAGTAGCCAAGGTATATTTCCAATTATATTACTATATTGTAAGCGATGGATTCCATCTTAACTACGCAACTTAGCAGCGAATGGACATCATTATACATGTAATCATCAAGAGCATCCTTAATAGAAATTTTTAAACCTGCTAAACGATACTTCATAATATCTTGACTATTGGAATGTCAAACTAATCAAGTCAGCAAAATTAATTAGGTACTAAGTAGATTCTTAATTAAGTTGTTAGTAGAGTTAAGTGGTTAAGTTGACTCTATGTGATCGGACAACACAGAAGTGATGGGTTGAGGGCGCGCTAAGATGAGAGGAGCGGTCCACTAGGGTGTTTTTGTGAAATAAAATATCGGGTCGGGGACTTGAAAGGTTTAAAAGAGAAAACGAAATAGATTTAAACTGGTCAAAACCCGAAATCGTTGTCTCGTAGTGTAGAGTTGCCACCTGGATAAGCTTTTCCAGGAATTAAAGTCTTGTGAGGCTTAACGTTCGGGGGACGGTCCACTAAAACACAGAGATTCGGGTTCGGGATAAGTTTCTTACTTCTTGTTGGATCACATTAAATTACATCTATAAAAAACCATGTTTCTTAATTGTGCATATTCAAACTTATGTCATTTCGTGTTTATGAAGTGTGATTTATCGCGCATGCGGAAAGTAATAAATACATACATAGTGTAGTAAATAAATGTGGAAAAATTAATAAATAAATTACAGAACCTCGGGGAATGCAACCACCCACCTAATCTATTAATTATATTTCCTTTAAAAAATAATTGCAATACTAAAAAAAAAATAAAATCCTTGGCATACATCTAACATAATCTACCTGCATCTACAAAGGTTAGCAGAGTATAACACATCATGAATATTTACACGTATGCTTGATTTAATTTTGACGAGGCAAGTGTGGCCTAACTAAAATATCGGTAGTAAAAAACTCTTATTTTGGAATAAAACAATTCATTTTATTTATAGATATGTGGTTCATTTTTATTTAATGAAAATGATCGAATGGTAAAAGGTAAGGTCTGTTATCTAGGAATAATTTTAATTCTTTTCGTAGGGGTATTCTAACATGTATTTAATTACAAAAGTCTCGCAATTAAATGAATTAATATAAAAGAAACATAAATAAATAAAGAATTAATAAAATAAAATTTAAAGGATAAAGGGAATAAAATAAATCCTAGGTCGATGATAAAAATCGAGTCCGTATCAGAATTTAGGAATAAAGAAAATAAATAACATAGTATAAAACACAGGAAGAAGCAGCTCTAGGAACTCAGAGGCTTACCCTTTTGTTGTGAATCCAAGTCGATAAATTCGCTTGATTTTCGGGAGTGCTCCTCTTTCTTTTTCATTTGATTTTGTATGTGAAAATATTTTATTTTTATCCCAAAGATAATTAGACTCGGACTCTAAATTTGTTTTAGGTCCAAGAATATCTTAGGATTTTTGAAAAATAATCAAAGAAATTGATTTTAAAATAATTAAATTCGGAATCCAAACTTGTTTTAGACTTGAAAATAATCAAAGGATTTTTTTTGAAAGAAAGATGAAAGTCAGAATTATTTCCTTAAGAAAAATATTTTTTTCAGTAAGAATTCTCTTCATTTTGTCGAGAGAAAAAATATTTTTTGTAAAATTTTTCGGTCTTAAAAAATTTGAAAGTTTCCCCCTATTTATAGGGGGGAAAACGGGTGAATTGTTGGCAAGGCAAATGCTGGTCTTGCTAGCACTTGCTGGCGAGGCCAATCAACCTCAGATTTAATTATTATATTTTTTATTATTAATTAAAAATTCTTTTAATTAATTAATTTATTATAAGACTTTCAAATACTTTTATGGTCTTGAATATTTAAGCCCCGAAATATAATTCGGTAATGAGGAGAGCTCTCATTTGAAGATCATTGGACAGTCAAAAATTTGTGTGATTAAAGGATTAAATCCCTAACGCGCAAGCTAATACAAAATCCCGTGCTCACAACTGCCCCTCGTGTGATCACTACTGGTTATATAACCAGTATGATCACAAGAAATGGAGTGGAGGGATCGAGAAAATACATGATCTATGTGGTTGGTGACTTCCTTGTCCTTGATCGGTGATGACATGGGCCTTCCTTTCTGGCGCTGTGCCCCACGAGATTGTCTGTTTCCTTCTTCGGAACCCCATGGTGGTTGATGCCCCTTGCAGGCATGTCGACCGTTTCTTTCTGCTATGTCCCTTAAATAGTCGACAATCGTTTCTTTCTTTTGTTGTGAGCATTGTGTGCCCCTTGTGAGTTGGTCTTCGTTGGCTTTGGCCGTTGAGACTGCCGGAGCAGAGTGCCTGAATCCATTTCAAAGGCGACCCAATTGAGATAACCGTTTATTTCTTTGGTTATATTTCCTTAGCTTGCTTCCTGTGACAAATTAGAGAAAAGTGTAATGTTAACACATTTTATGATGCATGTTTTAATTATTTGATTGAGTTTATAAGAAGTAAAATTTTTTACCTCTTCAATCAAAAATTAAAACATGATGAAAAGATGAGTTTGATGAAAATTCGAGGATGTCCTGAAAACCACTCTGTTGTTTTAGGAGGCTTTTATGATTGTGATGTTGCAATGTTGCTTGAATGAGGCCTAAGTAGGCTCGAATTGACTTTAGCCTTGAGTGGGTCGTCGTCCTTCTTAATGTTTGCAGGTTCCTCAAGTGGAGGTGGAGTTTCTTGTTTACCGGGATGGTATTGCCACAGTTTGGCATCGTCTTTACCTGTAAATGACATGATGCGCATGTAATGTATGCATGGACAATATTTATCACATGATGTATGTTCGTCTGTTGCAAGTGTTATGGGCTTCATTCATTGAAGAGCATTTTCTTGTGATGGTGCATGGGTGCCCCTAGGATTTGTCTCGTTGAGGATTCCATGGATGACTCCTTTAGAGTGACGACCATGGGTTCGATGAATCAGATTCAAGTTCAAATCTTGGATCTGATTTGAGGAGGATCTGGATGAGTAGTTGATCCCGAACTGTATTGGCGATGCCCACTTAGATAGTTTGGAAAGCCTTTTACTTTAAGTGTTTTGATGATCTTTTATGTGAGAGAAATTAGAAGATATTCATCCTAAGTTCTGGAAGGGATAAATGATGTTATGTGCCATTCCGAGGAGGATATGATGAATTTGATATTTCTTTGGTTCTAATTTTTGCATAGACCACCCTTACGGGTTTTCAATCTATTGAACCTTGTCTTAATTTTTGCCTGGACTGCCCTTTCAGGTTTTCAATCCAGCAGACTCATCTTTTCTTTTCTTTTTTTGTTTCTTTTATTATTATTATTTTTATTTTTGTTGAACCCTGATGTGATGAGATGTTAACTTGCGATATTCTACCATTGGCATGTACGCAATCAAAATAAGCATATGCATAAATATTTAGCAAAATTGACAATTCATTGATGAACTTAACATGGTTATAAATGTTTCAAATTATTTGACTCCTGCCATTGATTAGCCCTTTCAAGTTTTCAAACCAGTGTGTTTGCTTTTCTCTTGATGTCCTAAGTTTTGCCCGAGCTGTCATTTTTTGGGTTTTCAACTCAACAGACTAATGCCCTAATTTTTGCTCAACTAATAGAGTGCTAATTGAGAAGCTAATTACAAATTTATTTTTTAGTACTACTTTTGCCCGATTTATTTCTTTCAACTATGCATGATAGCAATTGTGCCAGTCTTGGTTGATTTGATCGATAGATTGGTCGTTCCATGTCCACCACTTCAATTGTATCTCGTTCAGCATTTCTGATCGACTGGTTGGTACTCATGTTGTTTTGCTAGCTTGAGGTATACTTGGTGATGATTACTCGTGCTTAATCATCAACGTTTCCGTGTGAATTCAATTGTTCTCCAACGATAGGTTATATGTCGAGGACCGAAGGCGTTAGATCCGATAGCTTGATTCCATTAAGGGTGAAATTTTTATGTTCAATGATGTTCCTTCAATAGTGTAATGATCGACCCATAAGAGTTGGTGAGCCATGTGATGTAGTTGTTGACGTGCTCAATGTTCTGACTCCTTCTTTGTGTCTTTAGTATTGCGCCAGTTGTTTGACCCTTTTGGGGAACTTTACTTCAATTCACTACGTTGACTTTTCAACCCATTCTGGTTTCGATCATTTTAACTTTTGTTTGATTTAATAGTCAGTGGAGGTTCTGTGCTTGATAATCTTTTTGTTGACCTCACGTCTTCATAAGATTTGGAAAATGCTATCACGCGTTGTCTAAGTACCTGCATTTGTCTTTCACTTTCCCTCAAGAGTCAAATCATTTGAACTAATTATAATTGTAGGGGATCCATTTATACCCAAATTAATTTCATGACATGATGTGTCATACATGATAAAAAAACCTTATGCATATGTTTATGATAATGTGTGATGTCAATCAATAGGATATCAAGCGAGTAAACAAAGTTCAATTTATTCAAAAATTTCAAAAGCCTCATGGGCAGAGTTGCTAATTTATTACATCATTAATATTTTCACCCTGCGATCATCTTCTCGTACTAGTGCCCTTTGGCAGGTTTCCCCATAGGTTTGTCTATGGATTAGAAGTGCTCCATCCTCTCCACCTTGTCAAACACCTCTTGATAGTTGGAAAAGATATCAGACCCGAACTTGCTTCTATAAGATGGTGGTGCACCATCGAGAAGTTTGGTTATCATCTCTGGTAGGGTTAAAAGAGCCTAAAGCCTGATCTGTGTGGCCATCCAAAGCTCATAGTATGATTTGAAGCTTTCACCCTACTTATGCCTTATAGCTTCCAAATTTGGCATTGTGGTTACCATCTGAGTGTTGAAACCATAATGCCCTATCATAGCTTGAGAAAAACTATTCCAATCCTAAGTTATGTTTAGCAAAAGTTGACTGTATCATTCATTGATTGGGTGGTCCAAGGTGACAATGAAAAGCTTAGCCATCATCTACTCGCTTACTTTTAATACCCTCATCACTATTTAGTATTATGTTAAATGAGCACGCGTGTCCCCAATACCCACTTACTTCTCAAATTGTGGCATCGCAAAGTTTGGTGGAAAGTTGTCTTCACAATCGGCCGTCGGCTGTGCAGGGTATGCATATATTAGATGGCCACCGTGTGTGACTAAAAATTGTTGCCACAATTCTACCACACCTAGTTGTTGGAGAATAGCATTCTCAATGCTTGGATAGAAGCCATATGACCCATGGGAAAGGGTAGTTCCCCTAGGAGTTATTGCAAAGTTGGGAAGCTCAGGAATAGCCTAGACCCGTGAGGAAAATGGTGCACTCCAACTAGGAATAGATTGCTGGGTCACTCCTTGATAGAAAGGTCATGGTGCGAATGCTGACTTACTAGGCTGCCCCTAGAAGAATTGGTTCTGGGATTGCTACTGGAAAGGATTGGCAAAATTATATCCTGGTTGACCAATCTGAGCTAGATTATGATTCAACTGACTTTGTCTAAAACTTTGTAAAAGGTAGTAGGAAAACTGTTATGAGCTGTATGCATCATATGAGAAGTAGGAGGTCCACTTGCTCTAGGCTGACTAGTCAGAGCGCTGATATTAAGGCTGACATCCGGGTTGGACACCACATCATGAACCCTCGCTTCGGGCTAACCTATCCCAATGTGTTGGTGAATAATCGATGACAGTTGGTCACTGTTTGCAAAGGCATTCAGGGTAGCTGCAATCTCGGTGCTCAACACGATGATTGATGTGTATGTTGAGAATTTTGTTCCGTAAGAAAGGGGCGATCCTCCCTAGCAACTTCATCTCGTGGATCTGCTATGCTATCAAAATTGAAAGATTCATGCTGAACTCAATCTGAAAAGGAACCCGAGTCTTCACTGGAGTCAATGTGCAGAACCCCATCCAAACTAGCCATGACCGGAGAAATGCGGACCAGGCGGCGAGCATGCCTTTTCCAAGCTAAGATATACAAGTAGAAGATTAGGCCATGCATGTAAGATTCGTGATGCTATTCAAGATGTGAAAAAAATGTGTGAGATTTTAATGTTATGGTTGTATTCTCAAGGGGTTAATGTGCTATGATGAGAAATAAATAATGTGTTTGCCAATCCATTTGAAACAAATGGGTTATTCGTTAGATAAAATGTGAAAGTGAAAACCTAGCCCCTTTGGGAGTGGATTCGAGATCTGTATTACAACGTAATAAGAATGATGTATTGTAAATGAAGTGAGGTGACCAAATTACCCATGTGGTAATAGGTCAATAGTTTGAGATTTCGTACTGTGACTAGATCTTATGGAATGAGGAGCTCAAATTGATTTTGGGTAAGCAGTGTGACATACCCTGATAAAATTGAATGAAAATAACTTCCTTATGTAGCTTTTTAAACAAATGGTTTAGTTATTTTACTGAATTAGGGTGGAGTTTCATATGCCAGTGTGGTCATCACTATTTGAGGGTATTCGGTGATGCATGAATCATTGCCCCATATGAGAGAATGGTTCGGGTATTAAGCGTATACCCTTGAAGATTGGTAAAGTAAGACTTTTGAAAAGAGTTCGCCCTGTGTGGGCTTAGGTTCGTATGTCAATGTGGACATCATGTGATGTGGGAAAAATATAGTTTGGGTATGTATTTACCCCATTTGGGCTATGAGTTTGATATCAAGTGGACATCTCATAGTTAATGTGTGGGATATTTTATTTCCCTATGTGGGCTAAGTATCAAATGTCAAGTGGACATCACACGTACAAGTTTCGGTATGAAGGTATATTCACCCTATACAGGCTAAGGGTTGGCGTCGAGTGAACATCTCGTAAAAATGAGGGTATATTCGCCCCGTACAAGAAAAGAGTCAGATGTTAAGTGGACATCTTGTTGAAAAAGGGTTAAATGATGTTCCGTGATTCTAATTGGTTCATGTTATCCTAGGGTGACATGATCTCAAGTATCATCTAATCCTAAGGGCTTGTTTGGTTGCTGGAATAGCAATTCCGCTGAATAGGAGAAAAATGAATGGAAAAAGGTAGATTGTTTGCCTAGAGTCCTTCGTCGGGATGGAATAGCTATTCCTAGCTATCATATAACTCATGGAATAGCTATTCCTCATCTCGAGAAAGGAATAGCTATTCCATGAGTTGTATGATAGCTAGGAATACCTATTCTATCCCGACAACGGGCTCTAGGCAAACACTCCTCCTTTTTCCATTTATTTTTCTTCTATTCTATAAAATAGCTATTCCGCCAACCAAATGAGCCCTAAGTGTATGTCACACCGACTTGGTATCACAATGATGAGAAGATGCCATGTTACATCATTTTAACATTATGAGTGTGTGCGTTCAAGTGTCTGCACTAAGATTCGTGGTTAGCATGACATTTGTACAATGATAAATTGAAAGTAGTAAACACGTAGCACATAGCATGCAATGTCCAAAACTTCCAACCATACAACTCCTGCGTGTAGGGTTTTTGGCTAGTCTCTATCCTAAGTTTGGTTTATCTTAGTACCACGGGGGTGCGAAGGAGCGTACCTACAGGAGAAATATAATGCATGATCGTTTGTTGGGTAACACCCTAGGGAAAATGCCTTTGGTTTATCTACATGAGGCTTGCTTTTGGGTTGCTGATGTGGAAGGTTCTTGTTGCATTAAAATACACTCCAAACCTCACCCCAAATGGTATCTAACGAGGGAGGTACATGTGATATGGTAACAAGTGCTCCACTCGCTCAAGTACTACCTTTTCTCAAGGAGGAAGATGAGCACAAGAGAAAGTATCGCGGTAATGGGGCACCTTACACTTATGGGCTAATCCCCTCTATTGCAAGGCGAAATTATGAATATGTTATAATTAAGAAAATACGGAATAATGTGATTAACAATTTTAGGCACTTATCCAAGATCTAAAACCTTTATGAAAAAGAAGTTTAAGAAAAATTCCCCCGCAGAGTCGCCATTGTGAGCGGATGACACGGAAGCGATGAGTCGAGAGGGGGCTAAGATGAGAGGCGCGGTCCACCGGGATGTTTTTGTGAAATTAAAATATCAGGTTGGGGACCTGAAAGGTTTAAAAGAGAAAACAAAATCGATTTAGACTATTCAAAATCCGAAATCACTGTCTTATAGTGTAGAGTTGCTACCTATATAAGCTCTTCCAGGAATTAAAGTCTTGTGAGGCGGCTTAAAATCATGGATAGTACATGAAATTTAACTCTACTTACATAATGGGATATAAACTTCAAAACTTGATATAAAGGTGTGTGAACTTACCAATTTACTAACATAATGATCATAATTACCTTTTGCTCATATAAATTACCTTTGACCTTTTATCAAACAAGTAAAAATGCTAACATGGTCCGTTTTAAATTATTTTTATTTTTTACACCCTTCCTTCCATGCCATCTGTACAATAATATCCAGCTAGCTTTGTAATTATCAATTTTAAGTTCCTAGTGAATTGTTGCAACTCCTCACCTGTGCACCACCACCATCGAGCAGCTCTTCCCGTCAATTACGTCAATTATTTTACACCATCTGTACCACCATCACCACCATTGCTTCTGTCGGATTTTCCATTTTTCTATCTTAGATCGAGAGAATACCTCTTTTTAATTCACTGTCCATTCTCTCCTTGCTCTGTTTCTCTCGCCATCGAAAACTTATGCTTTACGCTCGGTTCAACCCTCACAATTACCTTAGCTTCTCCCACTGTGTATGGCGTTGTTGCTATGAGATATATACATAGCATTGTCTACTATAAAGGCAACGATATTATAATTTCTCTACTGTCGGGGATAGTGGAATTTGACCCATCAGCAACGCTTTCATTTTTTTCCAATCTGACAAATACTTTGACTTTCTCAAATTGAGTCAGTGGGAATCATGTTTGTGCAACTTTAAATCTAATGTTAATGGCAGTCACTCTCTTAAATAATGGAGTGGATTAATGGTAATTAATTGAATTTCAATTTGGGGGAGAAACCCTATGGAAGCGACTAATGTTTTAGTGTTATAGCAGGTGATTCATGTATGTGGGATGAATTTAGTTGGAATTCTATCGAATATGGTTTTATGAAATGGTTGTTTTTATTTCAGCTAAAAATAATTAGCTTTGTCAAGTTGTAGAAAGGATGACGGTAAACGAGTATAGTTGTGAGAAAAATTAAAATTGGGAAGTGACCTGGATATTTTTGTACATATGGCATGTGATATGTGCCAGGTATTTTTGTATGGTTGGAACTTGGAATGGAATGAGAAGTATAAAAAGTTGGAGAAATGGCCATGTCAGCATTTTTAGTTGCTTAAGAGAAGGTCAAAGGTAATTTTGTACAGTCAAAGGTAAATAAAACCATTAAGTTAGTAAATTGTTAGTTTATACATCGTATCAAGTTTTAAAGTTCATGTACCATAATGTTAGTAGAGTCAAAGTTCGTATACCATCGACGATTTAAGCCCCTGTGAGGTTTAACGTCCGGGGGACGACCCACTAAGACACAGAGATTCGGGTTCAAGATAGGTTACTTACTTCTTGTAGGATCACATCAAATTATATCTACAGAAAACCGCGTTTTTTAATTGTGCATATTCGAACTTATGTTGTTTTCATGTTTAGGAAGTGTGATTTATCGAGCATGTGGAAAGCAATAAATACATACATAGTGTAGTAAGTAAATGTGGAAAATTAAATAAATAAATTACAGAACCTCGAGGGATGCAACCACCTGCCTAATCTATTAATTACATTTCCTTAAAAAAAATAATTGCAATACCTGAAAAAAAATAAAATCCTAGGCATACATCTAACCTAATCTATTTGCATCCACAAAGGTTAGCACAGGGTATAACACAATATAAATATTTACACATATGCTCGATTTAATTTTGATGAGGCCCATGTGGCCTAACTAAAATATCTGCGGTTAAAAACTCTTATTTTGAAATAAAATAATTCATTTTATTTACAGATATTTGATTCATTTTTATTTAATGAAAATGACCACATGACAAAAGGTGAGGTTTGTTATCCGGAAATAATTTTAATTGCCTTCGTGGGGGTATTCTAACATGTATTTAATAACAAAAGTCCCGCAATTAAACAAATTAAAATAAAAGTAACAAATAAATAAAAGAATTAATAAAATAAAATTTAAAGGATAAAGGAATAAAATAAATCTTAGGTCGATGATGAAAATCGAATTTGTTTCAGAATTTAGAAGAAAAGAAAATAAATAACATAATATAAAACACAGAAAAAAGCAACTCTAGAAATTCAAAGGCTTACCCTTTTGTTGCAAATAACGTCGTCAAATCTGCTTGATTTTCGGGGGTGCTTCTCGTTCTTTTTTATTTGATTTTGTATGTGAAAATATTTTATTTTTATCTCAATGATAGTCAGACTCGGACTCTAAATTTATTTTAGGTTCGAGAATATCTGCGGATTTTTTAGAAAAAAACGATGAAAGAAACTGGTTTGAAAATAATTAAATCCGGAATCCAAACTTGTTTAGACCCAAAAATAATCAAAGGAATTTTTTAAAAGAAAGATTAAAGTCAGAATTATTTCCTTAAGAAAAATATTTTTTTAGTAAAGATTTCCTTCGTTTTGTTGAGAGAAAAAATATTTTTTGTAAAACTTTTCGATCCCCAAATTCTGAAAATTTCCCCCTATTTATAGGGGGAAAATAGGTGAATTACTGGCGAGGCCAGCACTTGCTAAAGAGACCAATTGACCTTGGATTTAATTATTATATTTTTTTATTAAAATTTTAATTAATTAAAAATTCTTTCAATTAATTAGTTTATTCTGAAGTCTAATTTTTTCAAGTCCTTAAAAATATTTATTCAAGTATTTAAAATATTTATTTTAAGACTTTCAAGTACTTTTATGGTCTTGAATATTTATTTAAGCCTCGAAATATAATTTGGTAACGAGGAGAGCTCCAATTGAAAGATCATTGGATAGTTGAAAATTTATGTGATTCAAGAATTAAATCTCGAAAAGCCGTCATCATCGAATACGCGAGCTGGTACAAAATCTCGTGCTCACACTCTGTTTGCTAACCAGTGTTTAATTAATAAAAATAACTTAGGTTGTTTGTTTGTTAGTTTACTTAGCTGAAAAGTGATGTAAATAACTCACTGACAAAATTTTAATTGAGATAACCCCGAATATGTTCAATTAATTAATGATTTGCTAACTATAAGTAACACTATTTACTTTTAACCCATTTCATTAGGAATATACTGCTAGTGCCTAACTTGCAAGAATTAATGATGTCATCACAAATAGATTCTATGACAAAAGGGAAAAATTGTAGTACAGTTTTCTAGATTTCAGCACTACGCTCCAAAGTCAATGGATTGAACGTGTTGCGCCTCCATTTCAACCCACGCATACCTACAAGTGTCGGAAGCTTCAAGAAATGAAGAGAAGACACATGGAAAATTTACAACACCTCTCTCACAATGATTTTTCGACCAGATTCGAATAGCCTAAAGGCCTTGTCTTTTATCAAATTAGTCCTGTCTCTAAATGATTATATCAGACAATGGTGTTATTTATTTCTATAATGGATAGAAGATGTCTCACAATGGCTAAAAGAATTGGAGTCTAGTACAAGTTCAAGATACAACAATTAATTCGAAGACTTTATCTATAAAAGGAGCTTGAAGTAGCATTTCAGAACTTGGTGAGTTTCCTTAAGCTGAAACCTCTATTGAAAAATATCTCAACATTCAAAATTCCTCAAGCATTAAAAAGAAAACATTGAAAGTCCATTATGTTCATCATTGAGAGAGAAGTAGACTTATATTTAGCCAATCTCTTAACTTGTAAAAGTAACCAACATGTTTATAAGTTGTGTTTCCTTCAAATCTTTTATAACAAAAATGAGTTACTGATTTGAAAAGGGTATTCAAATTAGTTGGGTTAGTTTATAGCTTGGAGGGTACTTGCTGCAATTGGGAACCCATTGTGAAAGGCTTCTCCGCTTGATTGAAGGAGTTACACAAGTGGATTAAAGATCAGGAAAGGAACCTGGGGGTAGGAGGTAAATAGAGTCTGAACTAATATAAAATCAATGATTAAACTTTCTTTACTCAACAAAAATAACTCACCATTCACATATATAATGTTTTGTTTATTCTGTATAAGTGTAACTTTCTTCTCTCTTTATTTTCTCAGCATTTCACATTACCTTGCTAAGTAGTTTTTGCTCAGCAACTGTTTGCTAAAACTGAGTACAACTTAAGTTGTCCAGTTTTATTTGTTTGTGCAACTCGAATGTTTAATTTATTTCGCATTCATTTATAAATCATCTTTGCGAATCTAAAAAGGATTAAAGTTTTTTTAAAAACCTAATTGAAATCAAGTCAAGTCATTCACCTCCTCTGTCTGATTATTACTGAGTTAACCAGACCATTAAAACTTTATAGTGATGATCCAAAGTATAACAACACTCGCACAAGAAATCTAGTATCTTAGGTTTAAGGATACACACATATTATTGCAATTAGAAAAAACATCAACACACACACATGTATCTTTTCTGACACATTCTTGTGTTAATTCAAGAAACCACCTTTAGCACAGAAGATATGTTGCTTGGATCTAATACAAGGAGTATGATTACACATGTTAGTTTATTTTCTTTATCAATGTCCATTCTTGATGAAAATCTAACTAGGGATTATTTTGACATTTCATGATCGCACGTGTGATTAGATCTTACCCAAGATAATACTACTATGCTCTGCATTCCATTCTATGATATGTCAAGGTTTTCTTGTGCATATATCAATAGGTATATTCCAACAAGTTATAATATATGTTTATTGTCACGATATATCAAAAGACATGCCTTTATTAATTAAATCAAAACATGTTTGTACAAAAAACTAATTAAGATATGTCACCTTAATTTCCTCTAGGACATACATCATATCTAATAGATTTCTGGAAGGTTTGCCAGTAGATGACTTTTATTATGAGTCAATATAAGAGCAATGTTGCAAGATTGTCAAATTGATTTTCATAGACAGTTTAGAATATTTGGTACCGTTGGACACAATAAAGGGCTATTTGGTGGCAAGTACCGACAAGGATGTAAAGCGATTTACGTCTTTCAAGGGCCACTTCTACCTTGCTTAGGGATGCAATGACTATAGATCTTGTGGTAGTTTGTTAAATGTTTGATAAATTCAAGGTCCAAATGGATTGATCATCACATTATATTCTCCTTTCCAGCACAAATGCTGGTTATTGAGGAATTTTATACATAGTTCAACATCTTGTATTTGGTATAAAAGCTCTTATACCGTCTGTAACAACTTTTGTATCAGATCAAGTATAAGAGATCGTATACCAAGTACATGACATTTTTTCATGGTTTTAGTAGGAAATCGAGCATGATATGAGAGATTTTATACATGATATAAGATTTCTTTCATTGAAAAATTAAAAGTTTTGTGTAAAATTGAAGTGATTTTATTCCGCATTGTAGTTTGTTGAATGTTTGATAAATTCAAGGTGAAAAATGGGTTAATCATCACATTATATTTTTCTCTTTTTTGCAAAGATGATGGTCATCATAACATTTTCTTACAGTACATGACATTCTTATAATGATATAATAGCTCATATATAAGGTATGACAACTCTAATGCTAGGTATAACAACTCTTATACTCAATATAACATCTTTTATATCGAGCAGTAATAATAGTTCTTATACCAAGTGAAATGAATTCATAAAATGATTTCATTGCATAACAACTTCCATACATGGTATAGTATTTCATATACCATATATAACAACTCTTATACCGGGTTTAACAATTTTTGTACTAGATATAAGGCCTTCATAACATGGTTTCGAATGCAAAATTGAGTATGATTTTTGAGTTGATATAAGAGCGCTTAAAGCAGGTGTAAAACTATTTTTTCATATTTTGAAAAAAATTTTGTATTTTATATTGTTTTAAATATAAAAATAAGGTGAACAAAATATTCAAAAGACTTGAATAGAAAAAAGCAACGGTTCATAAGACATGGTCATTTTATGTTTAAAAATTCAAATTAAATATTGAAAGATAAAAGGTTACAAATTAAAAGATGGTACAAATTTGTATAATTTAGGGTATTTAGTTGTATTTTCTTTGGTTGCATTTTTCCCAATAATAAAAATAAAAATAATAAGTATTAATATGTTTACTTATTAATAACATGTGTTAGTGCAGTAACTTAATAATATAATACTAATATTAATTTTTAATTATTAATGATAATATAATATTTTTACTGAAGAATATAGTTCATTTAGAAAATCAGAGACAATTACAACTTTAATTAAAAGAGGATGAACATGAAGTCAAACCCAGTACATGTCGAAAAATCCGTTGCTCTATTTAACAATTGTGCAACATGATTTCTAAACTAAAATACAAGGACTAGTCTAACAATAATAAAAATAAATTTACCGAGGATAAATCACTAGACAAAACACATCGCATAACTCAACACACAAAACATGCTTTTCTCAAGACTAACATGCCCTTGAGCAAGACATTAAAAAAACAAAAGATAAACGCTGCAAACTATATTTTCTTCACTTTCCAGCTAACGATTTTGTAAATCTACAATCATAAGAATCCTGCTTACACCATAACATCAAATCAACCAGTGTTTCAGATATGAAAGAATATTGTTGATAAATTTGGATGTCTACCGTGAAAAATCTTTAAATATTTTGTTTTAAGGCGGATGGAGTTCACCTAATTTTAAAATTTTGAAAATTGAACTATGTAGCAACAAATTCATGTTTGAATAAGACGATTGTGCAATGAATGATAAAGAGTAGTAGATGGATATAATTCTCACAAAGAACAACGTAATTAAAAAATAAAGTAAAGGGCATTATGGAAAAAAACAACTAAAGAAACAAACTTACAAGTGAAGAAAGTCTCGGAGGTTAAGAAGGATAACAACAATATAGTTAATTTTAAGTTATAATTATTTTGTATTTAATAAACGTAGTATAGTTATTTTAAACTTCACATTCACTGCTGCAGAAATTAACTTGGACTATGAAAGTAAAGTACCCTATTTACTCCGGATAACTTATCAAAATCAAGTTCAAATAAATAATAAATATATGACGTAAAGCTGTTAGAACGAAGTTGACTTTGTATCAATAAGCAAGCGTGATTATATGTAATGAGGTAGCAGTGTTGATAGGCAGAATGAACATGTTCAACGGGCAACGCCAAATTAATTTATAAATTAATATAATACTATTAATTATGTTTATGTGATTAATTAAAAGTGCATGGCATTTGGACTGCTTCGTGACATGCCTAATTATGTCATTGATAATGCCAATTTTAAGTATGTTTATTAAAAATGACACCTATATTATTCTGAAACATCATTTTCAACTAATAAATTAATTAATTAATAATTGTATTATTGAAGCATGATTTGTTTAACAGTAATTGTCAAATATATATTTTTTCAAAATACCTCATTTTTAGTCCCGCTTAACTTCATAAAACGTATGAATTGCTCTCATGTATTCCACTTTCTTGTAATATTAAAAAAATATTGATTTCTATATCAAAAGTTTAAAACTATTAATTAAAATTATGT
>CATIWQ010235587.1:0-11707 GCA_949673415.1 Euphorbia schlechtendalii
AACAATAATTTCTCTGTGTAAGTCACACTCTTTTTGTATTACTTTTTATTTTCCATATCATAAGACTGCAATTACATATGCTATTTATATTAAACTAAGTGATTACAACTCTTCAAAACAACATGACTCTTCAACAAAATATATATATCAACTAAGAACCAACCAAATCCATGAACCATAATAATGACAAATTCATGAACTTGTAAATCCATGAACAAACTCAACATAACTCTTGACCTTTCAACTTCAACTAATTTAAGTTTATTCAACAAACTAAAGCAATTAGTTTCTATATTATACCTGAAGTTTAAGCGCACCAGATGTGCACTTATTTCATGACTACTTTCCTTTCCCATTTCTGATTCAAAACTTCAACCCAGTAATCATCTGGCACCATCTTGTTACCACAGACATTATGAACCACTTTAACTTGTTGCAGACTAGCAAGACATAGTCTGATACTCTCCCAATAAATTTTACGCAGAGGGTGTTCCGTAGCCAGTGTATGTGAAACATTGATCTATTTAACGATCTCAAAAGAGTCAGATTCAAGGATATATAATATTAGCAGATAATGCAGAAAATATGATTCGAAGGCCAGTTCTAAATAGTTGCTCCATTAATCCTGAGTACAGTGCCGAAGAAATCATAGGATCAAACTTCAATCCTGAGTCGGCTCTTAAACTATATGTTGCTTGTGATTATATTTACACATGTCGAGACTTTGGATAAAGTTGCAATAGATCTTCTCAGAGACTCAATGTGTATAATTACAAATGACCAGTAGTTCAATATGTAGAGAAAGCATGTAATGTGCAAAAATTGATAAACATGGATATATATTTCATAGTAACAAACTCATAAGCATTTTACACGCTAACAATGTAATTAATGACATATTTCTGGCCGGCAATGCTATACAGTCTTTCACAAAAATAGTTAATGTTCAGATCTCTGAATCTGAATGAGTGTAGATATCATCTCCAACGTCACTCTCATGATCATAATCAAAATTCTCAGCAAAACTAGTTTCCCATTTACAAAACGAATAAGGCTGTTAATAGTAATTACAATCTTCCTGCTGTATTAAACAACATTGCTATTCATCCAACAACTATCTGTTTGGTTAAGATACAATGCCCCCAGAAACACTATTAGTTAATATCTGCTGCTTCTTCTCTTCCAGTGTGAAGAATATTTGAGGAAATTATATCCATGTTTTTCTTAACAAATAAATTAACACGAGGCAAAGACATGTATGTACAAATCAAGTTATGTAACATGCGTACTACTGCTTTTTCAACATGTGAATAGATGCTGTACTAAAGGAAACAGACAAGGCTGCCAATCAGTCCTAGCTTGCTGTGCACATTGGCGTGACTCATAAGCGAATATTGTAATGCATCATCACACTTCCACAAAATGTACTTTTTATCATTCGAATTCATGAAAAAATTAAAGAAAGATCGATGGCAAACATTGACTACTTCAAAGGCTCGATGCCACTTGTGATGTTTTTGTACAGATTTATCCCTTTCACATGCAGCAAATTGAAACTCTAGGACACAAAAAAGTAAACAATAAAAAGAAAAGCTAACCAATACTTACAATGAGACAAGTAACTCAAATTCAGTAGTCTCTTTTCCTAATCATATATCTCACATCATTTTTTGTTAACATAGACTCTTGATCATTACATACAAGAGAAACCCTTTAAACATATTTACACTACCAAATCCCAAATCTCTCAACGAGATTTTCAAAATAACTCATAGTACTACTAATACTACTGCCAAAGTTGTTTGTTTCTTCAGCTTTCACAACTCTTTCTCAACATTTACAGCTTTAATCATAAAATAAAACATTTGCACATGCCGAGCCTTTTGATATTTTTTCTATTACATTGAGCCCTTGATAAATGACCATGACTTAAATATGTAAAGAGTGTGGATATTGCCTCCAACATCACTCACTTTATCAAAATCAAAATCCTCAGCAAAACCATTTTCCCAATTGCAAAATGAAGGTAAGGCTGTTAATTAATAGTAATTAAAACCTTCCTGCTGTAGTAAACAACATTGCTATTCATCCAATGCTCTCTACAATTAACTAATAACTATCTGTTTGGTTAAGATCCAATGCTCCCAAAAACATATTCTTCTTCTCATCCAATTTGAAGAACATTTGAGGAAATATAACCCATATTTTCCTTTACAAATTCTTCATCCTCCTAATCGTTTCTGCATCCGCTAATTTTGTTCCTTCGCTTCTATAACCTGTAGTATAGTACCATGGAAATCAGGAAACATATACATGTCTAATCAGCTTCAATGAAAAGATAAAAAATTAGAAAATGTCTAGCCTTTTGATAAATTTGCTATTACATTGAGCCCTTGATCAAGGTCTCACGGACTCAGTGGTAGATTTATAAATGACCATGAGTTCAATATGTAATGTGCAGATAATTTAAGAATCAAGAAACAACACTCAGCTATAATTAAAATACAACACTGTTCCATAAAGGTTTTCACAGTTGGTGCAGCGACTATAAAGATAAAGAGATGAACACGATTCGCCACTCTGTCACTGACACTATTGATTCTCTTGAGAGTGCCTCATTATTTATGCAGAAAAGGAATAACAGATTTATGGTTTGTCACACATTTCAGATTCATGAATCATTGTTAGCTTTTTAAGAGACTGAACTCAAACTTGCAATTTCATGAGTTCCATGGGCACACTTTATTATGAAACTTCAATGCCTTTTTATAGGCTTACAAGATAACATGATAAAATATCAATTCAAATTCAAATTGTAATCTAAACTTTATCACATTCTTATCATCTAAACAAACTAATTAAATTAAAAAGATATCATAACAGATTTTGTAATCAAAATCTAACAATCATGTTATAAACCAGGTAATCAGTATGGGGAGGATGAGGAGAAGGGAAACCATGAATAATAATGGTTTGTTTTTTATTGTTACAGTAGATTAACAATCTCCCAAGCATAGAATCCAACATTTAGCAAGCTCACAATGTAAAGTACCAATAATGTTGCGGGCGATGAAAAAGATACAACAAATAATCATTGTTACATTGCATACCTGTTTGTGCTTAGCTTTGATGTTTTCCTCTTGCATAAGACTATCACATTCCTCGTGACTGAAAACAGTGTTATTCAATTCTCCCTCTTGCTGATTAAGCTGCATAACATTATTTGGTGGCGCTATAGCTGAAACATCAAGCCCGATACCCGTATTTATCCTTGAGATTTCCACTTTTAAAATCTCAATTCCTGTCACAAATGAAACAAATGCAACACTAATGCCACACCAAAAATAGAAGAAACAAAAATTCCATAAATCAACAAAATTTGTGTTTCTTTATGTGAACAAAAATTTCAAGGAAATTACTTCTAAGAAATGAAAGGACTAACCTCTTAATGTTATTAATCTGCACTGAGAATTGTTATGTTAAGGAACATCGACAACAGGTAGATTAGTTTGAAACTTATCAAGGTAATCATTCAAAACAAATAGCTTAAACTCATCCCCGCATTCATTTTCTCCCAGGTCATTTATTATGTCGGGGCAGGATTTAGGGGTCATAGGATTGTTTGAGACCCGAGCTAATTAAGAACATGGGGAATATGGTTTGGAAGAGAAGCCATCGTTTCCAAGATTTTACTACTCTTGATTTCTCGCGGGCGACGTTGTGCAGTCTTTCACACACATAGGTATTTTGAATCTCTGAATCTGAAAGGATGTAGAAACGTCACTATAATCTGAGCATATGTAAATGGAATTTTTAACAACTTGAATTCAAAATCAGAGACAGACGTATCTATTTACTCAGATTTATCAAAAAATATTTAACGTTAAACGTCATTAAGAAAGAAAGATCAAGATGAGAATATTTGAATACCTGAGCCTGGAGGATATAGGCCGCAGCTTCTATCCAATAACCAGAGCATCTCTCTCTAAATAACATGATTTTAGAAGACGGCTATCCCAATGTCTTTCATTACATGCTTTATATAATTGGTGTAATTTAGGGTTTCACTTTTTTATTCTTTATTGTTTTTTATATTTTTAATTTCCTTATGAACCTGTTGATTCAATATATATCGTTATCAACACATTTAAACTATTTAAAAATAATTTTGTTTGTAACATTTATATCATCACTAATAATTTATTAGTAATTTTAAGTTTATCAATTCCAATTATTTTTCGTGATATCAGTTTGAAACTTATAGTACGTAGCCGAATATGCTATGTAACTGTATCGTGTTCTGTTTATCGTACTCGTATTTAATATTATCAATAATTTACCCAAAATTAGAACTGTGATAGGTTATAATAAAAATATATCTACCATGAGATCGCCCTTACAAATTTTATTTGCTACTATTTTAATTATATTGCAACAAAGGTAAAGCTCATATGATGTCATGACTTTGGTTTAGTGACAAAACACAATAAAATAATGTTCATTGGGCATACTGGCCAAACTATGCCTCATAAATTTCAATTAGAATGTTACACCAAGGTAAATTTATAGGGCTCGAGTTTCAAAATATATATCTCATGTTCAGCTTAGGACCACCCGTTTTTTTATCTTGGAGACTAGACATATTCATGGGTCGGGGTACCTTCAGAGGCCAGCTCTATGAGAATTCATACATATATCATATCAGGGATTAGACAAGAGCCAAACGGAGCCGGATAGTCATTCTTTACATTCAAAAATCCAAGATTCAATAATCCACATTCCAGAATAATTTTTTCTCATTCCGGACTAAAAGCTGAAAAAGTCAAAATATCTTTTCAACCCTGGTAAGTGGGCACACGCCTATTTACCACCTTGGTAAATGGGCGCATGCTACACCGTTATGTTTTACTTTTAAGCTGACCTTATTCAGTTGGTTGACCAAAGTTGTAAGTTGTGTCGTGCCTATATATTCTCAAGTGGGTTCCAATAGCCCTCTTACATGATTAGAGCTATCATCAACGTGCATTTCCCATTTGGTGCATTTACTAGAAGAAAGCCTAACAATGAGATGTTAGAGAACAAATGAATATGAAGCAATGGGTAAAAGATTCATTAGCTCATGGAGTCACTCAACTAGCCAATCCAAAGCTATAAGGGTCAATGAAAACATATCAAAGTATTGTGCTGATTTTCCAGGTGAGAAGACTGATAGCAAAAATGTTCACAATGCTCTGAACAAAATAAAGTTTCTCTTGGATGTCCACTAGATCATAAAAATACAAATAAGAAGAAAATAATGTTCAACCACACCAAAAAGACATTTTGCATGACCATAAAATCAATTTCCATTGCAATAAATTATCAAATGTATCAAAATCAATGTCCCACATCTTAATGAGATATATGTAGCAAGGCAAGAATCTCAAAAGCATTTAACAAGCTCACTATGTATTTAATGAGTTACTTCTCAGCAGTAACAGATATATTTTCTTTTTTTGAAAAACCTCCAGGGAAACAATATGTTTCCCCATCGGAAAAAGATTAGAGCGGGTGAAAATTTCATGATGATCTTTCCAACTAGGTTGATGTGATCGCTTGCCTACAAAACACTCACTCCTCTTTTCATTAAATTAAAATAAGACTTCTCCAAAGGAGATTACAAAGTTATGTACAAAGCATAATGCTAGGTTGAATGACGACATCATTCAAACCAAAATGAAGCTTAAACCTAATACAAGAATAAATAAAACAACAATGATAATAACTAGCTAATACTAAGTTGTCCTCCTTTTGTTGGTTATCAAAGATCACTCTGTTCCTCCACTTTCAAATGTTCAATGCTATAAAAACCCACAGCGAACTGGCAAACTCCTGACAAGGCCCCATACGGAATAAAGACCACCACCAATCGATAAAAGTACTCGTCGATCCAGGTATTGTCACCACCAAACCAAAAAGTCGGAATAGGTTACACCATACTTGTCGAGCATTGAAGTAATGAAAGAGAGCATGTTCCAAAGTTCCCGTCCCCCCACAAAAGGGACATTCTACATTGTGTATGCAACCTCGAGCCATTAAAAAAGTCTTCAATGGCGGCCTCTCATGAAAGGTTAACCACCCAAAAAATGTGATCTTCGGAATAAGCCATGTCTTCCAAACGATATCAAAATTTATTTCCGAAGTGATGTGTAAGGATTCATAATAATAAGAAATGAAGCTCCTTGCCGAGTAAGAACTCGGGTTGCCATTCCATCGAAATACATCGTCCCCCTCCGAAAATACCATGACCGTCAGTCCCCCCCCTCATTCTCACTGCCCGAGACACATCTAATTAAATTAGGATTAGAATGTTCAATCCATCTCCGGAGTTGTATGTACCTCTCTCAGCTCGAAATTCACAAATGACGCTTCCAAAAGGGTCTCAAAAATGGGGCAGCACCAAACAATACATTACAGCCCTCCAAAACGCTGCAATACTTCCGATTATTAAGCTCATACAGGTCTGGAAAAATCACCGCCAACGGTAGCTCCACCATCCAATTATCGTGATAAAACGAGCACATCTTTCAATTCCTCACCATAGCCTGTATATTTGCTTTAAACACCTTCCAAAAACCATTATTCCTCACACAACAAGAGACTATACCTTTCCAAATATGAGATAAACGTCTGTCATCTTCGTCTAATGCTATCCATGATTTTATCTCATATTTTTTAACACAAATCTCAACCCACAATGACTCCCTTTCCTCCAACCGAGCCTTCTATATCCACTTCAAACAAAAGGCTTGAATTAGCAACACGAAAGTCCTTTATAGCCAACCCGCCCCACCTTCTTTGGAAGCACAATCAAATCCCAACTCACCTTATTAATTCCTTTTGTTGTCGCCTCACCTTTCCATAAGAAATTTCACATAATTCGCACTATCCTTAAATTCACCAATGTTGGCATCTTATAGAGAGATAAAAAATACACCAGTAATGATGCTAAAGCCGATTTAATTAACACCACTCTTCTACTATACGACAAACAATTTCCCTTCCATCTTTGGAGCCTACTATGAAACTTTTCTATAAGTGGGTTCCAATTGAAAAGGGGGATCCTCTTATAACTTAATGGAGCACCAAGGTATACCAATGGAAATGATTCAACCTTACAACCCAACATTTGAGCACTTGTAACTAGCCATGATTCAATGACATTTATGTCGATGAGCGAGCTCTTGTGAAAATTGATGCTTAAACCCGACATCAACTCAAAGCATCGAAGGATTCTCCTAACGATTAGAATCAAAGACTCATCCAACGGGATGAAACATAATATATCGTCTATAAATTGGAGCAATGAAATATTGCGAGAGGAACCTTCAACTCGAAAACAAGGAATTAAGCCCTTACGTATGCTCTCATAAAAAAGTTGCTTTAATCCCTCAACTGCTAAAACAAATATAAATGGTGACATCAGGTCTCCTCTATGAAGTCGAATAGGTTCACACGGTGTCCCATTAACTAAGAATGAGGTTGTCGAACCATCTCTACACCCATCCACCCATTGAATCCACTTGTTATAAATGCTCATTCTATGGAGAATAGTGTCTATATAGTCCCACGCTATGCAGTCATATGCTTTCTTAAAGTTAAGCTTAAGAGTAAAGCATGATTATTTAATTGACTGAACAGAATGAACCACCTCCGAAGCTATGAATGAACACTCATGTATGCTCCTTCCTTTCACAAAACAAAATTGATTGCTTGAAATTAGTTACGGTGAGATAGGTTTTAGCCGAGCCGAGAGAACCTTGGAAATAATCTTATAAATTCCATGCACAAGGGCAATTGATCTATAATTTCCCAATAAAGATGACCTTGGAACCTTCGAAATAAGAACCGTAAATGACTTCTTAATTGAGCTCGGTAGATTCTCAGTTGCGAAAATAGTATGAAAATATCCATGATACTTGGCTTCAATTCATCCCAAAAGCGCCTATAAAAATAGAAATTGAAACTCTCCGAATCCGGTGCCTTCCCCTCATTGCATGAACAAACAACCCCCATACTTCTTCGGTAAATCTGTCGATCAACCCTACATTAGCTTCATTACTAACCTCTCGAAACTGCAACCGCTCAAGGGAATACGGGATTGCACATGCTGCCGAAAACAGGTCTTTGTAGAAGCTGTTAATTGCTGCAACAATACTCGCTTAGTCATTCACCAAAGAACCATCAACCCTAAGCTCATTTATTTGGTTTCCTCTAAATCTCACTGATGCTACACGATGGAAGAGCTTAGTATTATTATCCCCCAAAAAAAGCCAATTGAACCGGCGATTATTGATGGTGAATTTTTTTCTAAACTATCCCTTCTCAATGCCAATTGATCACGTACATGATGTAATTCCGACCCCACAGAGCTATCTAATGGCTAAACCGCTTCGCTTGATGTTAGAACAACTAGCCTCTCCTCCAACAATTTTATTTTATTTTCCAAATCGCCAAAATTTTCTGCATGCCATGGACGAATAAAGTTCCAAAGTTTGCTTAATTTAAAGTCAACATCCTTGGATAGCCATTTACCATAAATAATTGCCCACTTCGATCTAAGGAACGATAAAAAACCTTTGTTATCCCACCAACAATTAAGCGAACGAGATGGTCTCCTTCTGAATGGTAAAGTGATATGTGAAGAAAAAACAATCGGAAAATGATCAAAAAGAGTTGTATCAACCGTTGCAAAACTCATCGAAGGCCATTCATCAAGTAACTCCATCAACAGAGAAGACACGATCGATTTGGGAATATGACACACTGTTCGACCATGTATAATCTCTACCATTCAACGGTATATCATACAAACCACTTCCATCAACAAAATCTTTAAACATCAACATCGAATTAGTCACTCCTCCTCTAAAACATTTTGAACTAAAAAGAAACTCATTTAAATCCCCACAAACTATGGTATTCCGTCAATTTTTAACAATCGGCAATACCTTAGTCCAAACATACTCCCGATCCCTCTGATTTATTGGACAATATACACAAATTACATTAAACTCAAGTTGTTTAGATCGGAAATGTACCGCTATCCACCTTTCGCACGAATTAGCTACATGTTCTTGAAGTAGCTCTGAATTCCATGATACAATAAAACCTCCCGACAACCCCTATGCTTGCACATGACCAAGTTCAACAAAGATGTTACGATTCACGAAACTAATCTAAAGACTCAGTTCTAAATACCCAGATGTTCAATTATTCACCACAGAGCAACACATGAAATAACTTTTCTAAATCTAGCGTAAACGAATTAAGACAACTATGTAAACCTGGACAACGTCAATACTATGCTTAGTACGGGTCGCTCTCACATAGCCATATTTAGCAAGTTACCATTCAAAATATCTTTGTGACCATCCGTTGGTAGGTTGCTCCTACGTTCTTGAGGCTGAAAGGCATGACCTTATAGCAATAGGTGCCCTCGTGGATAATGAATGACGTCTTCTCCACATCTACCTTAGCCATGGGAATTTGTTTCTAGCCCGCTTGGGCGTCCAAGGTAGAGTACGCGGCGAACCTAGCCATGGAATCTACCAATGAGTCAATACAAGGGAGTGAAAAACAATCCTTTGGGCATGCTCGATTCAGGTCGGTGAAGTTTACACACATGTGGAAGTCCCCGCTCTGTTTCTTAACCAACACCACGTTGGTAACCCACTCCGAATAATGCACCTCCCTGATATGGCCTACCCTTAACAAATGATCTACCTAGGCAGTTATAGCTTTCTGTTTCTATGGGCCGTGGTTTTGTGAGAGCGACCCGTACTAAGCATAGTATTGACATTGTCCAAGTTTATATAATTATCTTAATTTGTTTGCACTAGGTTTAGAAAATTTATTTCATGTGTTGCTCTGTGATGAATAATTGAATATCTGGGTGTTTTGAACCGAGTCTGTTAGATTAGTTTAGTGAATCGTAACATCTTTGTTGAACTCGCATGTTTTCTCTACTATACTTATTTCATAGGGAAAATCTATATATTTAGAATCTCTAGTCTTCCATACATATATCTATCCATTCTTCATTCTAATCCTCCTAACTAAAATCCAAAAATATTCTATTTTCTTTATTCCGTTTTTCTTGTATATCTTTCGAGCTAGTCCTTCCTTGTGGGATCGATATCTTTTAAAACTACATCATAACTGTATACTTGCAGTGATCACCATTTTTCTATTTAGATAAGCAGTATTGACAACACCTGTTCATATTTTGAACTTATATCTGATCGGTAGGAAAGTGGGAGACAAAGTTTTTGGCTTCATTATTAAATAAAAAATCTTAGGAGTTATTAGAGTCGAAACCTTGTGAACAAGTTTTTGGCGCCATTTCCAGGGAAGGCAAGTGTGTTCTAGAGATCAAATTGCCGGAGAACGGGCAATTATATTTAATACGTTTATTTTTCTTAGTTTTTCTAGGTATAAGTCTAAAAATTGAAGAAATAGAAGAATTGAAGAAGATCGCGATCACGACTACAGATCAAGCTCGTGAAGTTATAATTAAAACCTTTTATTCTTGTTTTGAAGGAAATCATGATCACGACAGGCCTTCACGATAGCAACATGGGCCTTGGATTCTCCTTCTCAATAAAAACGGGTTTATTCTTTACTTTACTTTCTCTTTTGCAATTCTATTTTTAGACTAGCTTTCCCTTTAGTTTTTTATTTTTATTAAATGTCTCACAATGAGAACATTTTGTTCTTTAAGTGTGGGGGGGGCATTTGCAAAAATCCCGTATCATAAAAAAAATTGAATAAAATAAAAAATTGAAGAATTTGAAAATTTTTGTTGATTTTCGTGTTATTTATCCACTATCTATTCTTATACTTTACTAACATTTGTCCAAGGTTATTGTGAGTGTTAGGTATTACAAGTTTGATGCTAGTGCAAATTTTGAGCGCATGTTGAAATTGAGCATTATTAGCACAACATTTAGCATTTGGCAAGGATGAGTGGTAAGTAACATTCGAGAGCAACATTCCAAGTAAGTTTCGATATATATTTCAATACAACATGAATTAGTATAAGTTATATAGTTTTAGTTTAATGGTTCCAAAAAGTTTAAATGGAGTAATATCTAATAATATTCTTACTATGAGTTTTATATGCAAATCTCGAATAAGTCCTATAAGTATTGACTATGTTTAAAGTGTTGGGAAACTATAGCCATAATACTTTGAAATTGATCAATAAAGGATGATGGTATTAAAAGAAAAATCAAAAGATAGAGAGGTTAACCAATGAGTTATGCAAAAGGTGAGGAATGGTACGGAGCAGAAACTGCAACTATTCAATGAGTGAAAAAAAAAAGAAAAGAAAGCATAACACGAAAAATGGGTGCAAAGTACGAAGTACTTCAAAAACATATGCTTAAAAGAAAAAAATGAGAGAGTGGTATGGAACATAAAATGCAAACACTGAAAAAAGGGGAGAGTGGTATGGAGCATAAAATGCAACCACTGAGAGTGTTTTAGCATCCTAGGTTACCTAAAAATGCCTTGAGAGAAAATTAACCAAAGTGTGCTTTCTATGTCCTTTATACTTTATACCTTGCTTAAGAGAAGGAAATATTCGAGTATGCATATAACGCTTATATGAAGATGCGATTCGGTTGACTCTCCATTAAGAACAAAGGTATGCAACTAGACTATA
>CATIWQ010235613.1:0-14132 GCA_949673415.1 Euphorbia schlechtendalii
TCAAAAAAATTAATTAGCACAACAAACATTTGAAATTCTATGGAACAAATGTGAAATTATAAAGCTAAATAAAAGTAGATGAACTGTCAATAATTATAAAAATGAATAAAGCAAGATCAATATGATCTAAAGCATATGCACATTGATTCATATATTATACGCATTCTGGATCCTAGCAACCAATTACTTTAGCATCTTTTTCTTATCCTTTCTTTTTCCTTGATTAATTTCATCAGCAGTAAATGCAATTTATCTAATAGAGCTCAATCGATTTTGATTGGTAAAAATATAAGAAAAGACATATATAATATTACTCACCAAATCAGACAGATCCAGAGGCGGTGATGGAGGAGGAGTTTCAAAGTTGGCAAGACAGGTTGCAGACCAGAGTGAAAAGACCTGTTGATAGGCGAAGTTGCAGATCGGAGTGATGGCGAAGGATTTTTAAAGTTAGCAAGACAGGGAGATGTAGGCGACGAAGAAACCTGATTGGAGTGATAGGCTAGTTACAAATCAGAGTGAAAGCACACATTGATTGAAGAAGAAGAAGAAGGTTGGAAGAAAAATCGTCCAAACAAGCATAATTAACGATGAGAGAGCAGTTTCTAATTGCTAGGGTTTTAAATTTTTATTCATCTATCACGTATGAAGAAAATTGGGATATAAGAAGATGGGCTTTTAAAAAACAACACATGACATGACCCAAAAATATTTAACCTTTTTGTTGTAATCCCATAAAATCCCCTAGGAAAAAAGGGTTTTGGGCCAAAGTCATGCCCGTTTGAGTGTAAGGTTTTATTAATAATGGGTTGGGATTTTGTTTGGGCCAAAGTAAAAGAAAGCCTGTTTGGGTTTAATGATTTATTAGAAATGTTGGGATTTGGCAGTGTGGGCTTGTAATGATTTAATTAAAAGGGTTTTTTTTTATAAATACCCCATATGAGATATCAGTTTCATGCTTGCACCCATGCATTTAATAAAATACCCAAATTGGATAAACTAATTAAAAAAAATACCCCTTTTTCAAATTTGTATGTCTTACTCTAATTAACTACCGTATCTCAACTAATTAATTAGCCCACGATTTGCAGCACATTCCATATAGAACACACGAGCTGCAAAATAGGAACAATTCTAAACGGTTCCAACCTTCTTCTACCCCCGTTTCTCCATCATTATTTACCTAAGAACAAGCGATCTTGAACTTGATTCCACTAATCTGCAACAAGAAATCTGCAAACGACGGACAAGCTGCAAAATAGGTAAACTTGTAATCGGTTCCACCCTTCTTGAACTCGATTCTCTATCAAAATCATCACCCTAACACCAAAATCGGAATAAAGGAACTATATCAACAACATAAAGATGGCAGGAGATTAGAAACCGATCGGAGATTTCATCTATAAAGTAAGTTTTCTATTTTGAGATTATTTCGAAAGTGTATGGTGTATATGGGTTTGAAACTCATTCACTAGATTCTCATTATCAGATTATACTGTTTAGGGTTTCTTAGGTACTAAATCTCATCAAATGACATTTTTTTTGGAAAGTGTATGGTTTATATGGTTGGGATTCCCATTGATTGTGGTAGAAATCGAGATTCGGACCATGATTTTGATTCTAAATGTAGTTTTTTAGAAAGTGTATGGTTTAAATGGTTGGGGTTTAATTAAGATGTTTAATCAGAATTTGAATCTAGGGTTTATGAAAACCATTTTTGAAAATGTGTATGGGTTTGGCTACTGTTGTATGGATGAGTTTGTATAATGTGCATAGTTCATCTTATTAATGTGTATAAGTTGGGCTACTATTGTATGATTTTAATTATATGTGTATAGTTTTATAGTTATTAATTGTATGGATTTATCGTTAATTTGTATAGATTGTATTGTATGCATTTGAAGTTTACATTTTTTTATCATTTATAACAGATTTGAACAAGAAGAAGATGAGTACCAGACATTTTGCAAGAAACACCACCTGGACACAACATTCAAATGTAAATTGTGTATGAGTGTATAGGTTTGGCTACTGTTGTATGGTTATACACGTATAATGCGTATAGTTCATTTTGATGTGTATGGGTTTGGCTACTGTTGTATGGTTGTAATTGTATAATGAGTATAGTTCATTTTGATGTGTATGGATTTAACTACTATTGTATGGTTGTAATTGTATAATGTGTATAATTCATTTTGATAACGTGTATGGGTTTGACTTGTTGTATGGTTGTGGTTGTATAATGTGTATAGTTCATTTAGAAATAATTTAACGTAAAAAAAGAAGAATCAGAGAACCATGATTAACAAGAAAGCAAGTACTGGTTAACATGAATTCAATTGAGAAAGAACAATTTTTGTTGACAAGGAAGAATCTTACAAAATAAAAAACTACCATGATAAATGTTAATAAAAAGGAAGAAACAGTTGTAATTAAAAAACTGTCATAATAAACATTAATTAAAACACTTCCATAATAAACGTTAATTCAAAATCTTACAATCTTTACTGATAAGGGAGAATCTTACAAAATAAAAAATTGTCATAGTAAACGTTAATAAAAAGGAAGAAACGATTGTAATTAAAAAACTGTTGTAATAAACATTAATTAAAAAACTTCCATAATAAACATTAATTAAAAATCTTACAATCTTTACTGATGAAGGAGAAACTTAGAAAATAAAAAACTGTCATAATAAACATTAATTAAAAAAGAAGAAATAATTGTAATTAAAATAATTTAAAAGAGTATTAATAATTTAATAAATGAGTATTTTATTAAAAGAAATATTAAAAAGGGATAATTAAATAAAAAGGTTTCAAAAGAGGTATTTCCTTTATAGAGAGGGGAATCGTATTGTAGATGCTCTTGTGGCCTACGGTAGAATCATGCAATCTTCTGATACTTGGGACTCTGCGCCACATTTTTCCTTGCTTTTTTTAATTCATGATAGAATGAATAGAGTTAATTATAGATTCAACTAGTTTAGTTGCTTTTGTTTCTTTTAGTGTTGGTCTTTTGTTTTGGTCGATTACTGGACTCGTTTTGTATCTCTTTTTTTTCTTTTATTTTTAATAAATCTTAGGGGGGTTTTTAGTAGTGGGGCAGGGCGGGTCCCCCCATGGTGTTAGCTCCATGGCCTGCCTTCGGGTGTGGGCTCTAAGAGGCGCTCTCACTGAGGGACTTATATCACCCTCGCTTCTTTCTTCCTGGCCCTAATCTTATTAAAAAAAGAGGTATTTCATTAAAGTGAAACTTCATATGGGGTAAAAATCACAATTTCTCTAATTAAAATGGGTAAGGATTTGTCCGTGTGAGCATGAGAATCAGATTTAATAGGTTTTCCTCCCTTTATAAGCACACAGTTCTTACCCCTCTGCTCAACCCTAGCCTCTATGTGAACCTCTCCTTCTTCTTTCCTTAGGTCTCTACCGCCGCTGTTGGTGGTGCCTCCAGTGCTGCTTATGGTGGTGGGGACCTTACTGGAGCTCCCTTGTCCCTTCTTATGGCCATCATTCCACCAATCGGGATAGCCATATATTTCAAAGCATGTTTCCTTTGTGTGCTTCGTTCCTCCACAGTGGCTGCATTTGAGCTTTAGTTTTATTGATTTTAAAACCCTTTTTTTCCCTGGTTTTTCCGTTGGCCTTGAGTTATTAGGCCAACTGCTCCTCCATCTTCGGTCACCGTCATTCCGGAGCCAATCCCTTGTTGCGGTGAGTGTTCTAGAAAACCAAGAATACTCGATCTTGTGGCCTCCTTACGGACAGTGGCATATGCAAATTCCGGCCAAGGTAAACGTTCTTGCCTTAGAATTTCTCTCTTTATCTAGTTATAATCTGAATAGATTCCGTTTAGAAATTGGAAAAGTTTCTATTCCTCCCTTATTTGATTGTAGGTTGTGATGTCTATCTTTGAGGTCATTGGGTTAGGTTCTCGCCTGTTAATTTCTCCCCATATGCCTTGTAAGTTAATCCAAAAATCTTTAAGGCTTGTTCCATTCTGTTTCATGCTATTGACTTTTGTGTGGATGTTGAAATTTTCCAGCTTGTCTTTCCCGGCACTATAAGTGGTAGCCAAGTTTCTCCATAGAGCCTTGGCAGTGGGTAGGTTGGTTAAATTTGCTACAATTTGTTGCTCAATGTTTTGAATGAGCCAGTTGAAGATAATGAGGTCAATCTGTTCCTATTTGTCAAAAATTTCAATCCCTGTTGGCGATTCCGAAATTCCAGTAAGGTGGTTAAGGAGTGATTTTAACTTCCCCCCTATCGCCACTTTGATCATACACACCCAAAGAGCGTAGTTCTGACTGTTGAGCTTGATATTAAGGGAAAGGCTATCTGACAGAGTCTATTTTGGACTCTGATTGTTGAGATTAAGGCTACTTTTAAGGATTTTGCGCAATCTGAATTGTTAGCTCTTCACTACTAGCTTCAGCCTGCTTAGTTCTGCTACCGTCATTGGACTTGGTAGCACGAGTAGGTTGAGGTGGGGTGGTGTTAGTTGACATCTCGCTGCTGTCTATAGACATAGTAGTGAGATTTTTCGATGATGGGCTGGTATATGATGAGAATGATTAGTCTCGATTCAGTGAAATCGGAATCCACTCTGATACCATGATAGAAAGTAGCTAAAAAGATTGAGAAATGTGATTGAAATGTATATTTTCTGATGATTTTTACAGTAGCTATTTACCACTTTTTATACTTGTTCTGGCTGTATATACATGGTAAATATTAAAGGATATTTATGCTACTTCTATTTCTGTATTGTTGAAATTTTGCCTATTGAAGTTGATTGGATTATTGCCTTTAACTAGGAAAGGATGTTATTGCTGCTGATCCCTTTCCTTTCTAATAGAACTGTCATCCAACGCCCTCAAGATTATATCCTTATTCCTTTCTCTGAATAATCCAAGTTGCCTACTGACCATAAAAGTAAGCAGATTCTCGTTTTTAACCGAAGCATGAGAATTCATTTGAAGGATAATTCTGTTTCTATTTGAGATATCAGGATCGGATGAGCTTGTGAGGCTTTTGGTTGTAGCATGTTCTGAGCTAAGGGTATCGGATTGGCTACTACTACTTGCCAGGGCTGGACCATGATTAGAATGAATATTGTAGTTATGAAATTCGGGAAGTCTATCAAGGAGGGTTGATGTTTCCTCCTCAGTTGTTACTGACACATGCGAAGCACTACTGACGGGACCAGAGCAGACCTCTTAAAGTCGACCAATGTTTCTACATCTGTTGAATCCACTGAATTTGTATTCGAATTCGATTCTTAGTCATTTACTAGAATGTTGCAGCAAGCTATTGCTTGTCGAAACGAGGTTTGTATTGATACAATGGTATCACCAACTTGGAGGTTAATAACATGATAAAACAATATGTGACAATAAAATAGTTGTAACCGAGTTGTCATATGTATTTTTATTGAAGTAATTGCAAATGCAAGGATTTGAAGCCTGGTCACCCCATCTACTTTGTGGATGTATCACTCAGACTATGTCTGATTGGTGAGTTGTCATGTGTATAAGTTCGTAAGGAAAAGTTTTTCCAGATTTTCCAATAAAATGTTATTTCAAATATTACAATGTTTTGTGAAAACAATTTCTTATGGCATTATCTTTTATTGTTACAACTTTTTGTTGTAATATGTTTGAGATCCCAGTTATCCCACATCGAAAATAAACAAGAATGATTAAACCCACATATTCTCTGCATAATTTGAAAGAAAATTAATAGTTACATAATAGGGAAAATTTTCACATATTATACAACAAAATAAACTACATATATGTGATCTGATTTCTTGGATATATTACTTATATATTTCATTAGTCTTTCTGATCAAGGCAGACGCTTGTATTTTTTTAAAAATTAATGATGGGCAGATAAAAGAGTTGGCAAGATGCTGCATATTGGGGGAAAATTGGAAGATTGGGGGGAAAGCACCTTCCTTCGACGTGTATTTGAAGTTTGGGAAAGAAACGAGCACTTATGAGATATTTTTATCGGCATTTGTTCTTCAAATGGAAAATATCGGGATGAGAGAAATCTTCTGGGTACGAAACAATCCACCAAGTGTTATTGGTGCCAAACTCATTTGTTGACTTATGAATGACATAGTCGTACGAACGGTATGTTTTCTCAACCAATCAACTATAGATGACACAAATGATTAATTAATCACTCTTTTAAAGCTCTAGTTATTTTCCAAGTAGTTTTTTTTATGAATTCTAAACAAGAACAAAATTTTTATGAATTTGAAGAACCAGACCAAGAGAGGAGACTTTCCGAAAGCTCTGGATTGCTACACCGAACAGTATGGGGTAACTGAAGAAGAGGCCTACATAGCGATTGCAAAATTACTTGAAAATTTTTGGAAGGGTATGAATGAAGATTTGGTGAATCCAACAAATACAATGCCAAGGGTATTGATCAAATATAATTTCAACTTTGCTCGTATGTCCGCACTTTAGTATGGAGGCACTGATTTTTATACCTATGCTTCCAACATGAAACAACTTATCTCATCCATGTTCATTTACCCGATTCCAATATAATACTAGGCATATAATGCGCTCTTAATGCATATATTATTCCATAAACGGGGTATAAACTATTTCCGACATACAATAGTTGGTCAGAATTTTCCTCATTATAATTAGTTTGCTTCTTATGGTGATCGAAGTTTAAAACAATGATTTGGTTTTGGATCATTATGTATTGCACCGTTGGATAGTTGACATATTACTATAGTCGTCGGCTACATGGGAATCTGTATACATGTAGCTTCACTTGTTATTGTATACTTATGTTTTCAACGAATGTACTTTTAACAGTCAATAAATTGGAATATATCAGTTTATATTGTAGCAAACTTTAATTCACAAAATATTTCATGAGAGCTTGAGTAATGGGCTCTAGTGTTTTGCACAAATGGAAATTATGAACCAAATGTTTTTGACACTAGCTCTTAATGAAAAATTGTTTGCCCAATTTTTAAAAGAAAGGAGGGTGGATGTTGTAGGTTGTAGCAATTTTGAAGATTATGTTCACATAATTTTTCAATTGTAACATTTATTACCAAGTTGAAAATTTGTCAACTAATTTGCCCATAAAAGCAGGCACATTCTGCAATTCTGATCATCCGAAAATTAAGAAAGCCTTTACTACTTTTTGTAGAGCATTATTCTTACAAAAGAGTATTTTGAGAGTTTCCTTTTGTAGAGCGATTTATTACCACAAGAGAGTAATTAGAGAGAGGGGGAGTTGAGTGATTTTACATTATGAGTAAATTTGGGATGTTTTCAACAATCCTAAAATTATATATCGAGTTTGGGTATACTTGAGAAAGCTTGTATTTTGTATTCTCATTATTTATTAGTGGAGTTATCGGTGCCTAGTGGTTTTTCCATTTCAACGGTTTTCCACTTAAATCTCCGTGTCACTTTACAGCTTTACTTGTTTTATTATTGTTCTTACGAATCTATTTTAGTTAACACATATCACCCGGCTACTGAATTATCTATTAGGGACCTAACAAGTGGTATCAGAGCGGATTCCACAAAGTTGGTTGTGTTAAATAAAGTGGAAGGTTCTTCAACATCCATGATCAAATTAAATGGGTCCAACGGGTCAATTAAGAAATCCATGATGGAGGATATTTTGTACTGCAGAGAATGCACGAAGTAATCGAATGAGACATTGCTAGGCCTAAAGACATGAAAGATCCCGATTGGACCATGTTGAATAGAAAGGCCATTGGAACTATTCACCAATGGATAGATTTCAACGTGTTCGGTCATGTCTCGGAGGAAACATCTGTCCATGAATTATGGATGAAGTTGCAAGATCTTTATGATAAAAAAATTGCTGGGAACAAATTATTCCTGATAAGGAAACTTGTCGACATGAAGTATAAGGAGGGAACTCCTATTGTTGAATTTCTGAACGAATATTGAAGTACCATTAATCAATTATCTTCTATGAAAACCACATTAGAATATGAGGTTCAATCCTTATTGTTGCTCAGCTCTTTACCAAAGAGTTGGGATACTTTGGTAGTATTTGTGACCAATTCCACTCCAGATGGAATACAATCCTTAAATCACATTGTGAGCACTATGCTCAACGAAGAGATTAGGAGGAAAGTCACGGACAAAGAAAGCAGTCAAGCTCTTATCATCGAATACAATGGTTGGAGAAGAACCAAAGGTTCAAACAATTCAGAAAAATCCAAAGGCGAAGACAAGTCAGAGGCAGATCCAAGTCCAAGGGTGAAGTCAAATGCTACCATTATAGACTAGAAGGCCATCTGAAGAGGAACTATCGAAAGTTGAAGAAGGAACAAAAGGATGGCAATAACCAAGAAGAATACAATAACACCATTGCAACAACTAAGGATATTGTTGTTCTTTATTTCAATCATGAAGAGCAATGTCTCCAAGTCTCAAGTCAAGATGAAACAGAATGGGTGATTAGCACTGTAGCATCTTATCATGCCACTCCCAACAAGGAGTTCTTCACCACCTACAAAGTAGGAGATTTTGGGATGGTGAAAATGGGCAATAGTGGCCATTCAAAAATTGTTGGAATTGGTGACATCCTTGTCAAGACGAACACTAGCTACAAACTTGTCCTCAAAGAAGTTAGGCATGTTTCTGATATAAGGCTTAACTTGATATCTTGAGGTGTCCAGGATCATAAAAGCTTCGAGAATTTCTTCGGGAGTAAGAAATGGAAGCTTATGAGGAATTCCTTGGTGATTGCAAAAAGAACCATGTGTTGTAAACTGTACAAAAAAAACATGATAATTTGTAAAGATGGATTGCATGCAGTTGAAGAAGATTCTTCTCCAGACTTGTGGCATAAAGGGCACTCTATTTAGAATATAAACTATGCTCTATTTTGATTATAAATTGACTTGTGTTGTAACTCGTATGGAGTTTGATCAATTGATTTAGAGGGAACTCTGTTTGGAATATAAACTATGCTCTCAAGTGCATAACCCCAAAAGGATTTGTTGAGTTTTACTTGACTCATCATGGATTGAACCATATCAAGAAGGTTTTGATTCCTCCTTTCTAACACTCCATTGTGTTGGGGTGTATGAGGAGGTGTCCACTAGGATAAAATACCATTATCCCTTATAATCCTGAAACTCTTGGCTTAAGTATTCACCGCCTTGATCAGATCAAAGGGTCTTGATACTTTTCCCAAGCTGTTTCTCTACTTTAGTTTTGAACTCTTTTAATCTATCAAAACTTTCAAACTTGTATCTCATAAGGTACAAATAACCATATCATGAGTAATCATTGATAAAGGTTATGAAGTAGACAAAACCCTCATGTGTCTTAACACTCATTGGACCACATACATTGGAATGTATTATTTCCAAAGTACTAGTGGCATGCTGACCCTTTCCACTGAAAGGTTTCGTAGTCATCTTCCTTTTTAAACAAGGTTCGCATGCACCATAGGATTCCCATTCCATTGGGCCTAAGTCTCAACATTCATGTAACTTAGTTAAGCGAGCCTCATTTATGTGGCCTAGATGACAATACCATAAATATGAGGATTTCTCATGATCTAATCTTAATTTCTTAACAATGTTCATATTTAGAATTTCAGCTTTAGTATCTGGAACATAAATGTCATCCACAGATATTCCACAAGCATAAAGAATATTATCACGTTGAATTTGACATTTATTATTAGAAAATAAGATTTCAAACCCTTCTATTACTAAATGTACAATAGAAATAATATTTTTAGTGACAACAAGAATATAATAGCAATTGTTCAAAACTAAAACAAGGTCACTAGGCAAACTTAGGCTATATGTCCCTACAGCTGTTGCAGTAACCCATGCTCCATTTCTAACTCTTAGGTCTATTTCCCTCTTTTCAAACCTTCTACTGTTTCGCAATCCCTACACAGAAGTACAAATATGAGTACCACAACCAGTATTCAATACCCAAATAGACTCATTGGGAACTATAGAGAAACACTCTAGTATGAATATACCTCCAGATGTTTGAGCCACAACTACCATGATCAGATGAGCTTGTTTCATGAGAAACATTTTTCTTCTTCAATTCTAACTTCCTCATGAACTTTCTCTTGACTTTCAAACCTTTCAGTTTCTTCAACTTAAGGTCCTCAGCATTAGCTTTCTCTTTGAGTTTATTTCTAAACTCAATCTCACAAAAATCGAGCAAGACCATGAGTTGGGTCAAGGTACAGTTGGGAGAACACTCCTTAAGCATCTTTTTGAAGGAATCATATTTATTGGGTAATACCCTCAACATCATTTCCCTCAAAGGCTACTCAATGTACTCAACTCCCAACTCTCTTAATTTCTCTAAGTTGTCATATATATTAATGACCAACTCTACCGCTAAGGTGTCTCTTGGCAATTTACTGTGGAACAGTTCAACCTCTAAACTTTCAACTAACTTGAGATGATGAATCATGGTTGCGAGGTCCAACCCTTTGTACAAACGTGTATACTGTGAGATCATGTGGTCTAACATGAGTTTTGCAACAAACTCACAGTTTCTCTTGTGCTCCTCATAGTCATTCATCTCACATGCAAAAGCATTCGTGCCAGGGTGTTTGGAACTTGGACCAGTTAAAACATAATCCAGGTATTAGTTCTGAAGAACTCCTCAAATAGTCTCAAACCACTCATTGAAGTTATAAACATCATATTTAATGTCAAAAAGATGACCGATGTCAATGTGAGTATTTTCGTTAGTGATCATATTCAACCTAGATATAAGATAGAATTTGTTTAGACATTAGTATATGTACATGTATTTAATATAAGGTCTTTACTTAAACACATAATTCCTACTATTTTCTCGATATTTAAATAGCCCCTTCTATTCAAATTTGGGAAATTTGGTCGAACCAATTTTCCTTAGTAGGTAGCATCCATAGCCACTCATCATGACCCCCACTATCGCAAGTTAAGCCACAACAAGATAACCTTGGTTGGAACTCATCCATTTGCATCTCTTGCAATTGCTTATCAAACCGAGTTCTATTTTTTGAGACGTGCGTACCCAATTGTATGACTTCTCAATTGTGTCTCCAATTTGCATTAGCTCTAATAATATGGACAACTAACCCTTCTTGGTTAAGGCATTAACCCAATCTAGTCTCATGACCAAACACATGTTAAGGGAAAGCATGTTGTACATGTTCTTACATCTGTTAATAAGGTTTGTATCAGGACTTATGACAAGAAGGCAATGTATCGCCTTAATATTGTTGTAGGGATTTTATTGGTGCCACTGGTCTCGCCCTAGTCTAGGTCTTATACGATGGATATGATTATGAAATTATAATTCTAGGCTATTAGGAATTATTAACTCTAAGGGAACATGCTTTGGACTAGTACATCATAATCATTCCATTATGCCAAGACACCACATAGCATGCAAAACAAACAAGGTCTATGTTTAAGTTCTTTCACCTATGTCTATAAGTTTTAATTTAACAATTTAAACCATGTTTGTAAAACCATATGCGGAATCCAATTCTAGGTGTCATGTGAGATAGAGGTTTTCTTTGTGATGTGACAATAGTCTTAAAAATATATAATGTTTATTCATAAGATAAGAATAGTAGATTGTCTATTCCATTTTAAAGTGTATTTATTATAGACAATGTCTTTTGGGTGTCTACATTTAGATAATCAAATAAACATTGTCAATAATTCATGATGACATAAAGGTGCCATATCATATAGGGAATATGGGCTAGACAAGCTACAAAAGATGCATTTTCAAATTGATTGTCCATTCCTTCCTATGTGTCAAGACACTTTATGGAATAAACAAGCATCTTTAGTAGCTTGTCTATTCCACAAATTGTCTTGACACATAGGAAGTTATAGACAATCAATTTGAAAATGCATCTTTAGTAGCTTGACTAGCCCATCTTCTCTATATGATGTGATACATATGTGTTATCATTAATTGTAAATAATGTCTATTTGATTGTCTCAATGTAAACAACCAAATAGACATTGTCTACAATAACTACACTCTAAAATGGAAGAGACAATCTACTATTCTTATCATATGAATAGACATTGTCTATTTTTTAAGACTATGACCATATCATCAAAAGCAACTTCTATTCCACATGACACCTAGACTTGGAATCCACAAGCTACTAAAGATGCTATAATAAAACATTTATTGTGAAGAAAATGACATCCAATAGACATCTAATAGATCCGTGTTAGATTTCTAGTAAACATATGATAGGCATGTGTTAGAAATTAATTAGATATTTAATATAAAAATGATATTTGGTAGACATCCAATAGACATGCATTAAAATTATGTTGGAATACTAAACTTAATTGAAAGAATCTTTTTAGTATATATAATGTAGCCTTTTTTTATTTTCAATATAAAATTCACAATATATATCCTTACGTAGGAGAATATTTGTTGGGTTTCTTGCGATCACGATGAGCTTGCTTTATAGTAGCAATTGTTAAACATTTCTTTTCCCGTACAAAAAATGACTTTCAATTAGAGGTGAAGGTTCGCGTAACCATTTACGTGTCTTCCTTCCTTGTAAATGAATTATGATTCACAATCACATTACTTGTAAACCCGCTTCCAGTGGAGCTACATCTCGAGCTTTTAAGCAGATCGATAATATAAACCCTAAATGCCCTCATAAGCGCATTCAGTAACAAACTCCACCGACAAGTTCTCTTCTTACTCTTGACTATTTCCCAAGTATTATCATCCTCCTCTACCGAATCTGCCAAACTTACACCACCACCCTTGATAGATAAAATTTTTGGGTGGACACTAACATCAATGTTCGAGCCACTAGGAGTGACAACTCATTCCTTTAACATCTTGATGTCCAAGTTCAACCCCTCAATTTTCCACTCGTTCCTGTACTGACAAGGTATGCGCAACCATATCAAGACAAGGGCGGTTAACGTCCGCTTTGATTTCCTTATCTGAATCTTCACCAAGGCTACATGTGTCCTGATCCTTCTCAACAAGAGGCTATTTCGAAGCATAAATAAGTGAATCTTGATTTTTTATTTGTGATTTTTCACCCAAGTTCTCTTTCACGTGCTTGAAAAACATTGGCAATCAGAACCTACCTTTTGTCTCTCCTCTAAATCACGTTGACGTGGCTTGCTTCTAGTGAACAAATTTAGATTTGGAACAATGACAACCCTCCATAGTACTAAACTTTGAAGAATGTAGTTGACATTATAGTTTATTGGAATAAATTTACCAATCAAATCACTACTACAAAATTGCTCAAATGCAACATTAAAATGCAACGGTTCTGGCTAATGTAACACCCTAATGTAATGGTGGTGGCTGATGTAATGGCCAATTGCAATGGTTTATGTTGATGCAATGCCTCATTGCAATGATTAAGTATAATGCAATTGTAAATCGCAACGGTTGAGACTAATGCAATGGTGATTTGCAATGGCCTTGGCTAATGCAATGCCTAATTGCAATGCGTAGCACTATTGCAACGGTAAAAATTATTATGGCAACGGCCATCACATTTTCATATGCAACGGCTAATTGATGAGGGTCAAATGCAACGGGTGAGTATGTATATTACCAATTTCTGCAATTGGCTCCAAAACTTTTTCATCGAGCACCCTCTACAAAAAGTTCCCCTCCAAACCCATTTCACAAAATTTTCAATCGAACGACTCTCCTGCCTCATTAATCTCACTCTGTATGATACTAATCCCAAATCTCTTTTTTCCAACAATTTCTTAACCTAAAAACCCATCTCTGGTAATTTCAATCCCTTAATTTCTCTCATTTTCTCTTAAAATTTCTTAACCTAAGATTCAAATTCCTCCTCTCTGAAGCTTCAATTTGTACATTGATTCCCTCTTTAAACATCCACACTGAGTCACAAGCGAAGTTCGCTGCTTGTATGTGAATAGAGCTTGCCCGTAGACATTGGTTGGGCATCTCGGTTGGTTGTCCTCTGCAATCACATTTCTGTAGTTTCCAGTAAGTAATTGTAAATTCTTCTATTCTTTCACTTAATTTCTTAGGCTAAGGTGTCTTTCACTTAAATTTTAGCTTACTCGTAAAT
>CATIWQ010235622.1:0-13858 GCA_949673415.1 Euphorbia schlechtendalii
TCGTCTAGTATTTATCCAATTCCATCTCTGAAAATTTTGGCCTCTGGGACTTTACAGCTCTTCTGACGACTTCATGTTCTCCAGATGATGCTTCATTCTGAGGCTTTCTTCTGAACTCAGAACTTACAAAACTTATTATCCTTTGAGAACCAACAGTAATCATAATTTAATGTCCAATAACAAGATGAGAAGATTATAGGAATCAATATTTGAACATATTAATGAAGTCTTGAACATAGAGTATGACATTTATAAAAGGATAAATTAGTAAATCACCTCATTCGGTTAATTGTTTTCTTAAAAACTGTGAATTACTTAAAACGATAATATTTAGTAGACGGAGGGAGTATAAACTAAACACCCCAAATTATATTTAATCCTTTTAAAAAACTACTAACTATACACATATTGTAAATAAGTTCTCAAACTTTCACGAAATATGACCAATCAAAAGAAGACAATGAGTGGAAGATTGCACGAAGGTGAAAATACAAAGAGAAAGAAACACGACACAAGTGAAATCTTGAATAAAAAACAAGGGAAAATAGCTAGATGGTTCGACTTCGAGAGGCTTCTGTTGTAAAAAGGCGTAGCATTTATTGGCCGTGATAGCAACGCCTCGTTTACATGCCATAATATCAACATTTGTTGGCCCTACGTTTTTGACGCATGAAATATCAACTTTTATTCTTCATTTAGATCGTTTATTTTAGCTAATAATATTCAACCTTCCTTGATAACTGGAGTGGACGTTGATGATGAGGTTAAGTGGTATCGTAGGATCCAAATAGGAGTGTCTGCAAGACACTTAAATGGTTAGATGTTGGGCTACCGAAATTATCTCTCATATGCTAAAGTTATTTTCAAAATGATGGAGAATATTATTATCTTGCATCATATGTGCCACATATAATGATAACGATGGATGACCGTCATTACCAGGTGTCGTTTGTATATTAGATCGAGATCGGGCTTGGTCCATTGAAAAATAACTATCTCTTAGTGAATTTAATGTTGACCTCTTGACTTGGTGAATGTTTTTATCCAATATGTTAGTGTTATCAGGCTGGAAATCTCTTAATCTATAAACCACGAAAGTGAAAAATAGATGGAATAACGTGGGCGTTTGAAAACATATTAAACATTTACCTTTATTGATAAAAAATAAAATGTATGTACAAATAAAGAAGTATAATTAATATACTTTCTACAATAATTTGATTTATCTCGATAACTTTTTTCCATGGTCCATTGCTCTCGTGGTTCATTTTTTGGAATAGGATGATCAATGTCACCTTGGTCTCTTTGCATTAGGATGAACCTTATATGATGTCTGGGCTTGCTGATATGAAGAATGCTATTATTGTACCTCATATTGCATCTGCTTCTGAGGTAATTTAAACTAGATCGCTTATAGTTGAATCATCCATTTTCGCAGCTGGTAAAGCTATATGTTACATCCATAATTATCATGGTTATTTTCGAGTCTTCATGGTTGTAGCGGACTTCTGAAGAAATGGAAACTTTAGCAGCTCTGATTGTCCTGGTAAGTTTCAGTCCAAAAACTAGTTACCTCACATGACAAATATTTTATTCCTATTAGTCCATTTCAGGTTTTATCATAGTGTTGGGGTTGGCCTAATATACCATTTTTCACCTATGTTACTCTGGTTCGTACTATTTTCATACAATTTGATCATATGCATTGAATTGATGGATTTTGATACATTTTTCAATTAATACTATAGTGTAATTACATTATTCCACTGTGGAACGCAAAGTTTCATTAAGCGCAATTCAAGACCAATACTGAACTTATATAATTAGTCCCCTTGGACCAGTACTTAACCGATCTGAACTGCTAAATGGCCTTGAGAAGTATTATTCCAATAGTCATAAGATAGCTCATTCCCACTGTGAATTTGAAACTGCAAAACTGAAGATTGAGACTTTTGTGGGAGACATCGGACTTATTTTATAAATGTGGCATAGAGCTTACACATACCCATCGAAGCAACCACGACAAATGGTCATCTGTTGACAAAGCATGCAACTATCCAGTGAATCTGTTAAAAAAGAAAGGTAGCATGAGAATTATGATATTGAGTGTCTTTTTTCGGTTTCGGTTTTAGTAGCAAGTACAGAAACAGATATGAGAATGTTATACACTTACTAGGTTGTTTTCTGGGATGCGCCAGTAGAATCCTTGAATTGCAATGATAGCAATGTTAGAAGTTATCAGCACAAAAATGGTCAAAGAATGCTTTCCCATCCACTCCAATGGTGATGTTAGCCATCTATAGCCATGTACATCTACCTATCACATTGCAGAAAGAGAAGCAAAATGTCAAATACTTAGAAACAGTACTACATTCTGTTTAAAGGGACTGAAACTGAAAGAATATGAAGCAGTTTTTCGGAGGTAAAGAAAATTTGTTTGATTTTCCAAACACAAAATTCACGAATATTTCACCGTTTCAAGTCCTGTTTGTTTCGTTGCTCTTTGAAAGAGCAAACAAACTATATTCGTAGTTCAAACCATGACTTTCATTTCGAGCATCTCATATTTTTGCACTTGAGCTGGAGCTTAAAACTCACCAATAAGTAAGTAGCACAAAATGTGATTCCGGCTGAAGCAGAAGTGATCATCATATAACTAATTGTGTAGAGAGACTTATTTACAGGTATATCTGCACATCAACGACACATGAGTTTAGATATAGCATTATATGACAGGTGGAACCTCCATTATTTAATCTCATTCTTGTCTAACAAGAAAGCTGAAATAATGAAATTGAGGTGAAAGAAATCGCATACATTTATACGGGATAAAGATTAATCTTAAATAAGCAGAAGTCTTTCTGGATGTAGAACAAATGTTTATCAGCTAAAATTTGTTGAGAATGCTACTGTTCCTTAGCATTATAATTTCCTCAAACCAATCTATTCTGAATATTCATTTAAGACAAAAATATATACCATTGAAGATCATACCTAGAATGGCAAGGAACAGACCAAGGAGAAGAAGTAAAGCTGAGAATGCAGACCAGTTTTTCATACGCCCTTTATGGTCCTGAAAAGAATTTGTATAGCATAAATGTGCTCACAGTTGTGACAAAAATTTTATTTACCATATTAAAGCATTTCAAGAGCGAAATTATATGTGCCACCCCATCAAAGGCATGGAAGGTGACAATGCATTTCTATTATTCAAAATGCCTATCTGCCTGGATGTTAGCTATATATTACCTGTATGTTATGATTGTAAAGAAACAACTAAAAGGAATAGAGAAAGTGAATAATGTACCTGTATGTGAGCAAGAACATGGCCGCACTGAAGTCCAATTATACAGGTTATTGCAGCTGTCAAAGAACTGTTAAAGTGCCGCCAAATATAGTCAATAACCAAAAAGCTAGACATTAGGTCAAGAAAAGTATAAACCATCAAGTATTTCCATAACAGAAATTTGATATCAGAACCAGCATTCTTACTAACTCCACTAGCATCAGTGGAATGGCATATGAAGTACTTCTGAATCAGTGTTTCCAAAATTTTCAACATACTCTTAGCAATTGAAATCTGAGATAGATACACTGGAAGACGCTATTTAATAAGCCTGTTCGATCTTTGGAAGGAAGAACAAAAAGGGCTTATGATTCATGTACAACTGTTAAACTATGCCAAATATAGCTCCTATGTCATACTGTCTTGAAATTCTTCTAGACGTGGTCATCTGAAAAGGAACTTGAATATATTTAATCTAATATGCATCAAAAAGGATATAAGATAGCACACTGTGGAAAACAGTCTTTGTCTGTCCTGTTAATTAAATGATATAACAATGAATACAAAAATGATAGTTATATTATAGCATCATGAACTTCCACTCATTTAAATTCAATTATTAGACAAGTTTAGTCTCCACAAGACTATCAAATGAGTGAATTGTTCTTTTCGGTAGGCTTTCAATAAGCATTTGTCAGCAAATTCCATGTACCAGAGCCACTTCATACATAATTTTGTAATTTAATTATCTTAATAGTTAATTCTTGGCTACTTAGAATAGAATGAAAATGCATGATTAGTTTTCACAAAAGAAAAGCAGACACTGTTTGAGCGATAAAGTTAAAATTGCATTGTTTTACTACGTGCCATGGAACAAAATTGACTTGTGTCAAGAACCATAGTCATTGATCCATGTAGAAGCACTCAACTCAACTAAAAATAAATAAATTTTAACCAGGAATAAGAATGAGTGCCCAATAGCATAAAGAAAAACCATTAAGAAGAAAACAAAGAAAAATACAAGGTTTGACTGGTCACCTTAAAAGACCTTCTGGATCGAAAGGAGCATGACACCATGAAGGTGAATCCTCAGGAACTCGACCATTTGTCATATTACATTCCTGTGAATTGAAATCTTTATCAAGAATGCATATAATGCTTATTGATGGAGAGACAAGAAAATGATCAGTACCTTCAGGTTTCTAAAGACGGGTTTTGGATATAGGTGATTAATACCAAGAATATAGCGATCAATCATATATGCTGAATTACAAGCAGGTCCAAGATCTCCTCTTAAAGAACATTTTACCTGTACAAGAATGAATGGAATTTCATAAAATCGAAAAAATTGAGCAAAATTAATATTGATAGCTCATCGTGCATGAGCAATGCTGATAAAAAAATCTTGGCCGATGTTCAATTTCAGTATGTAAAATGTTCAGGTTGGAGAATATGATCTTGCTAAGATATCCTGGGGTAATGTATGCACATACCTTTCAAAACCTTCCTACATTACATTACGTTGCAATTTGCATACAACTCAATTGATATAACAATGTATAAACATGAATCTGAGCTAACCCCCACATACAAATGCTCTACTGTGTTTCAATCTGAGATTTGCTCATGGTCTTACCATGTAAACATTGCTGCTGTTGGTTGGAAGAACAGAAGAAGTTGAATTTGATACTTCAAATTGCCAATCTGGAACGTACAAACCATATGATAATCCCATATATACTGCAGCCAGTGAAAATGCAGCAACCCTGGAAAGACAAACGGGTTTCTTCATCAATCAAAGGAGTAAGGAATCATGAACGTTGACTGCTACAGTACAACCTATGGATCAATTATCATTCTTCATTTTCATTACCGATTTGAACATGTTTAGTTACAACTAGAGAATTTGAGTCTTGGTTTTTGTGTTTCTTAAATTTTACTTGAACATGTGGTCTAGTGAAAATATTAGTTTGGCATCTGCTTAGCTAATCATAAGTTAAAAGGTGAAAAGCTATAAATTTGAAATGCAATATTCTCCATATAACAGCCCACAAGCACTTAGTTACAACAAAAACCTTGAGTTCTGTGAGGCATAAAGCAATGTCAAAATCTAAGACCTTACCAATGGAAATAATAATTCTTGAAGAAACCTATTTCCCTTAGTGGTCGACAGGAAAGCCAGATCTCACATAAAGCCGCAACAAGGTATCCAACAGATATTCTCTGGCTTGAGTGACAACAAAAACAAGTTTAATAGTGTATATGTCATGCACGACTAGAACATTAGAGACATGCAAATAATGATACCAATTTACTTAAATAAAACTGGGAATTATGAATGGCTCTCAATCAGATACGTTAGTTGTCTTGTGAAAATCCAAACTCAAAAATACGAATTCAATGTAGCAAACAATGAAGAAGCTTTTTTTTTAATCTTCTAGTTCTAGTTATATACATAGAAGACAGCTCAGTAAACAGAGAGGGAATAGACTCGATTTCACTGGAAGTTTTTTTGTACCTGTAGAATGCCAAGCCATCGTATCCTTTCGATGTCTACACCATAGGTCAATGAATTTATGCCATGGAAATAACCACCTGAAATTTAAAAAAAACAACAAAATTTTTGGAAACCAACAAACAAATTCTCATCTTGTATACTGAATGACAACAACAATGATTGAACAATGAGCCATTAACAAAAGTACCATTGGAAAAAAATGATGTATGTAACAAATAGAACTTTACTCTTATGAAACTGCAAACAAATTTGAGTCCTTCATAATACAACGCTATAAAGTAAAAAATTCTGAAAAATTAAAATGTTACCTTGAAGGAAAACACCCAAGAGAAACAGTTTTACAGCCCTGACGACTGCCTTCCATGTTGCGTCTACTTTATTTGATACTTTCTGAATTTAAAAAAATTATGCTTGTCAAAAGAACTAGTACTAGTTCATAACTGAAATAATCCAAAGCATTCACAAGCATGATTGATCAAATCAAGAAATAATAGCTAATCAGACAGATATTCAAACTTAAATCATGAAAGCATTATCTGAAGAAATCTCGGTAGTACCTTGTAGCCAAGAGCAAGAGAAACACCAGCAATAAAAAGAAAGAAAGGCATGACAAAATCAGCCAAGTGAAGGCCGTTCCATGGAGAATGAGCAATAATTGGAAATATCGAACCCCCGTAATCAACCAGCACCATAAGCTGAAAAATACCAAACCAGTAAACAATTAGTAAACAGCTTTCGAATTCCCTAGCGTATTGGATCACATAGTGCTTCATTCAAACAAAAATTTTGCCGGAAAAGTACTATAAATCTCTCCAGAACCAAACAAAGTAAAAAAAAAAGTAGAAGAAGAGATCAAGGAAGGGGAAGAGAGAAGAAATAAAGAAGAAAAGCAGCGAAAAGAGAGAAAGAGCTAACAAAGACGCAGAGGCCACGGAAGACATCGAGAGAAGCAATACGAGTAGATATGAGAGGAGGGAGCTGAAGAGCAAGTAAGGGCTGGTAATCTGCCATTTGAAAAGCAGTTCAAGGAGAAACCGGTAGTTTTCCGTTTGCATTTGCAGAGAAGAAGACGAAGAAGTGAAAGCTGCTCCCTCCTATTGTTCAACTTCATAAAAACCATAACAAAGGAGACTGTTTTGACGAAGGCGGACGTTTAGGTGGCGCAGTATAATTTGGGTAAAAACAAGAAAAGGTCTGAAATTTAGTTGCAGCCCATCACTTAGGGCAACTCCAACTGTACATGAAATTCATTATTATATTAATATTTTTTTTAATTTTGATTTAATTTAATATGTTTAACATTTTTTTATTATTGAGAATAGATTTGATCTAAAGAAATTAATATAATAATAATAATAAAATATTATTATTTTATTGGAATCTGAAATGGAGAATGGAAAATGAAGAAGATGATTAGAGTAAAAATATTGTAGATCCTGTAAAATGGAGTTTGGGGAATGAAAAATAAAAAAAATGATCCGACTTTCTTATTTTTTTCTTCAATTTGGTGTATGTTTTTTCTTATATGTATAAAAGTTTGAGATGTTTGAGCAACTATTTCTTTTTGTATAATGGGACATGTTATATTATATGGCAGGCCAATTAAATTTAATCTCTATATTGTTGTTTTTTATATACATGTTTGAGCAATTATTTCTTTCTTATGGGACATATTTTATGGCAGGCCAATTAAAATTAATCTCTGAATATTGTTTTTCTTATATGTATTTGATGTTTGAGCAATTATTTCTTTTTTGTGGGACATATTACATGACACGCCAATTAAACTTTAAAGTATAAGGGATGTACTGCAGTTCCATTTTCTTGTTGGCATGATATCAGTCCGCTGGGGGATATCTATTTAGCTGACTTCCATTATATTTGTTAAAAAATGTTTAAATCTCTTCAAAAAGAAAAAAAAGTAACTATTGATAAAGGATTTAAGATACTTTGAATTAAGATAAAACATTTAAAAAATTTAATTTATATGTGTTTATTATTATTTACAATAAAAAAAATATTTTTTCATAGTATAATTCACGTTTTGATTCAATTTATAATTTTATATATTTTTAAAATAAAAAAAATCCATCTAAGTCCCGTTTAATACCCGCTTATATCCTGGAAGTTCCAGTCACCCGATTAGTGCCTAACAATTTCTAATACACCTTTGTTTATAATTTTTTCACCATGAAACAATTACTTTAAATTTTTTAAAAATATATGATGTTTTAAATACAATATGAACAACAACCACTACAATAAATAGTAACAGATAAATTACATAAACTCTAAGATCATGTTCTCTTCAACTTCTAAAATCTGAACTGAACTGAACTTAAATGAAGTGAACTGAACTTAATGGACCTGAACTGAACTTAATGGACCCGAACTTAATTGAACTTAATAATAAATATATTAATTATTAAAATAAAAGTAAAAACCAATAAATATAAAAATAAATAAATTATCAATAATCATTACAAATAATATTATTAATAACTACCTATACAAAATAATTAATAAAACAATTCTAATACCATTAATAATAAAAATTGTTATAATACGTAAATTCATTTAATTAAAATTTTATTATTCAAATAATAATTATTGTTACAATTACACGTGAACTAATAATAATTATTATAATATATTATAGTTTGGATTCAAATTATCACTTAGGCCCTGTTCTCTTCATCTTCAATTTGGTTCAGTTCAATTCAGTTAAGTTCATGTTCATTAAATTCAGTTCAGTTCAGTTAAGGTTTATTAAGTTCAGTTCAAGTGTACAAATTTTAATTTTAACAATGATTATTCTAATTAATCTTTAATAAAAATTAATAGTAATAATAATAAAAACAAGATCAATTATAAAAATATTAAGATAGAAAAATAATTAATATTTAATGTAGATAATATTTATTATAAATATAGTTAAAGTAATTTTTAAATAGTGATAATTACTAGTGTTATTAATATAATATTAGTATTAATGTAATTATAATATAATAATATTTTTATTTATAATCATAGTATTAATTAGTTAGAAAATGTGATATGGAATAATAAAATAAAAATATTTATTAATTTAAATAACTATTACGTTTTTGTAATCTAATAATAAGTGATAATTTGAATACAAACTATAATATACTATAATAATTATTATTAGTTCACGTATAATTGTAACAATAATTATTATTTGAATAAAAAATTTGTAAATCAAATGAATTTACGTATTATAACAATTTTTATTATTAATGGTATTAAAATTGTTTTATTAATTATTTTGTATAGTTAGTTATTAATAATATTATTTGTAATGATTATTGATAATTTATTTATTTTTATATTTATTGGGTTTTACTATTATTTTAATAATTAATATATTAATTATCAAGTTCAATTAAGTTCAGGTTCGTTAAGTTCAGTTAAGTTCAGTTCAGTTCAGGTCCATTAAGTTCAGTTCAGTTCAGGGTTCAGAAGTTGAAGATAACAGATCATAGTTATTGAATTACAAAAACGTAATAGTTGTTTTAATTAATAAATATTTTTATTTTATTATCCCATATCACATTTTCTAACTAATTAATACTATGATTATAAATAAAAATATTATTATATTATAATTACATTAATACTATTATTATATCAATAACACTAGTAATTATCACTATTTAAAAATTATTTTTACTATATTTATAATCAATATTAACAACATTAAAAATAATTATTTTTCTATATTAATATTTTTATCATTGTTCTTCTTTTTATTATTTATTACTATTAGTTTTTATTAAAGATTAATTAGAATAATCATTATTAAAATTAAAATTTATGGACTTGAACTGAACTTAATAGACCTTAGCTGAACTGAACTTAACTGAATTTAATGGACCTGAACTGAACTGAACTGAACTAAACTGAACTGAACCAAATTGAAGGTGAAGAGAACATGGCCTAACTCCTTAATATATTCATTTCATTTTCCATTAATTTTTATTTGAAAAATTATTATTGGAAAAACTGCAACAACTCCTTTATATATTCATTTCATTTCCCGCTATTCATTTATTTAACACAGAAATAATAAAAGAAATTCATTTCCTTTAGAGCCAAGAAAACCCTTGATATGAAAAAGAGTCATAAACAGGAAAAGCAATTTCAGAACAGCATGCTTAAAATAAGAAAAATGGGCTGTAAAATAGTCAAAAAGGAGATTAGAAGTTGTGAGCTAAGCCCAAATTGAACTAAAAAATGTTCACCAAATTAAGTCAAATTTCTTTTAAAAGTGAACCATTCACTTTTTGTGGGTGAATTTTAATTTAACAAGATAACTGAAAATATGGTGCGATAGACATTTGAGATTAACCCGTACAAATAAATTCCATCAAATTAAATGGAATTCACTGTAAATTTTTTGTGTTTGGAATGAGTAAAAAGTTGGATTTACAATTCTTGCAATTTGAATTTATAAAATTAATCAAATCCCATAAAATTTGGTGAAATTCGTAAATCCACATTTTGTAATATTAAAATCTATGAAATTAAATTAAATTTAATAATCTTTTAATAGAAATTCTTTCGAAAATAAAATTTCATATAGAATTCATTTCAATTCCAATTCCTAAATTCATTCGTTCTAGGCAAGATCTTAATCCATTAAAATATATGTTCATTTTTAACCAAACTACGAGAATCGGCCATATTATATATTCGATAAAATAATTTATAAGGAGCTTATAAATTATATTACTTGTTGGAGAGCAATAGAGAAATTCTATGCAATTAAAAATTTTGGTGCAAAAAATGAACAAGAGTGTATTTTTTAATAGTAAAAAATGAATGATGCTAATAAATTGGTTAGAAATAAGTTGAAAAAACTAACTTATGATTTTTATCTTTAAAAATACTAATAAAATGAAATAAAAACTATTACAGTCCTCTTACACATTTCACATTTCATAATAAAATAATTAATAAGAGTATGCAAGTACTAATCTAACTCTAATGGTTTACTTTTCTAACCCAAACTATGCATTTATTATTGTAGAATTATAATGGTATGCGTGGAAGAAAGGGGGAAAAGAATTATGGATTTGAAATAGACTACCATCTTGGATTTTCATATTTTGGTAATCTTGACTACTAAAAAAATTAAGGAAGTATCATGTATGCATATCACGACTTATACGAAGACATTTCTGAACGCTCGGTCATGCCTTGATTGAACCTAACTTGAAATCATGGGTTGATATCATATACTCATTTGTTATTGAGTTTGGCCCGAGCCCACTATACGCAACAATTTACGGGTCTTACTTAGTTTTCGAAAAAACAATCGGTCAGCTTTACAATTTTCTAAATTGTGAAACTTGCTACAATAAAGATCTGTTTGACATTGCCTCAAAGTTGCTATTATAAAAAATTTCAATTACAAATTTTTAACGTAACAATATAATTTGAAATCTCATACAAGTTTTGATTTTTAATATTAATTAATTAGAAGCTGTTTGCTTTTAATTTCCAGAGCTTTACGGAATAATAACTTGGAAAAACTTGAGAAAACTTGCTTTAAGACATTTAAGTAAAAACAACAGCCATGCATAAAATTTAAAAATAGCACTATTAATTTGTTATTTTATTTCTATTTAGTTTGATGATCTCTTAAAACATAGTCTGAATTAGTCCAAACCTAAAATATTTGTAACCTTTTTAAAATTGTAAACAAATATATCAGTACTTCCCCATGCTTCAAAAAAATTTATGCATTTTATCTTTTTCGTACAATAATCTCCTTGTGTTTTGTATCATCTCATTTATATCAAATTTTTTATGTTCATGACCAAAAGTTTGTCTTATATATCATATTTTATAATGTTAAGGATTATATTGCTCAAATTTTTTTAGTTCTTTAATCTTGTGAAACCATGCATTAAAAATTATAAAAATGTCTTATAAATCGTCAAAAATGTACTTTTTATTATTAAAAATCTTGGAATACAAATAAAATAAAATTAAGGCCTAATGCATCAATACCTCCTAAACTTGGCTCAAAAAACTGGATGTCATCCTGAAGTTACAAAAGGTCCAGATAACCACTTAAGTTGGTAATTTCAAACCAGTTAGCCCCCTCAACATCACGTGTCAGATGCTGGTTAATTTGACTTTCAAATATGTCATTTTTTATTTTTCTTCCTCCAACCAGAAATTGATACTTGGCATTGAGGAGGCAAACTGATGCCCTTTTTCCAAGTAACTGATTTTTTTGAAAGTTGAGGATGACATTCGATTTTCTAAACCAACTTTAGGGTGGTGTTGATGCATTTGGTCTAAAATTAAATATACTAACAAATGTTATTATGTTGACAATTTTGATATAGAAACACAAAATTTAAGATTCGATGAGATTATAATACAAAAAATGTAAAATGCAAGGATGTTATTTTTTTTCAAAACATATAAAAATAATAATGTATTTTATCGAAATTTATTGATGTTATAATTATTTATCTAATATAATAGTATACCTTAAAATGAATTTGTATTGAGACTTTTTCTTTATACAGGGAAAGTATGACGAAGCTCGAACTGAACCCATATCATAATTTAACAAAATTATTTGGGTGGGAAAAGGTCAAAAAATTTTAGATGGAATTCATATGATGATGTGAATTGGGGAATTTTACAATGCTGACGTGCCAATGAAACGACTTTTCATCCAAACAATATGGTCTCTGCACGTGTATTTGTAAGATTCAATTATCAAAACTTAACCTAATGTTGGGATTAAAAAATATGTTGGAGGGCTATTATATAAACACGTCTGTGAATTGTGATGTTGACATTGATGAGATGATATGGTGGAACCCACAAAACCTTATCTTGGCTTATCCTAATCAAACCTCATTTTATTTGCTAACAAATGTATCCGCTTTCTATTTCCTTTTATATTCAAACACAATATGCTTCCTTTTCATTTTAGCACGGTTTTAAAACACATTAGGCGTTAGTTGGGTAGTTGAAGGGGAATTGGGATCTGGGCAGAGATAAATCGAAGTCTAGATGGATTTACGCGCTAATCAGTAAAATTTAAGCGCTAGACGAGACCAGACGATAATCCTCAAAATAACGCCTAGACAGGATCTAAACAAGCCTAAATGGGGATTTTTAAAACAGTGCATTTTAATAATATCAATTTCTCTTTCTTTTTGGTACACAATATCTTATATGATCCCACTATTATTGGTCTTTTATAAATTGTTGGTGTTGCACATGCTTTTAAAAAAAATTATTGAGACTCCATTTTATTACGTTTGTCATAGTTCAGCATATATATAATGCAAATTTAATCAAGTGGAGGAAATGCTGCATGCATTACATTAAAGTTACTATGGAGTCGAATTCTCTAATCCTTATGCACTAGCTACATGGAATCATTTGTTGGAATTGTTGATGTGCCCTAGTTCTAAAGGCATTGGTTCATATAGTGTCACATTATAAAGGCAATAATCTACTGCATTTATACCTTGTGCTATAGTATGAGTAGAGTATCCATTGATTGATGATCATAAATGTTCCAAGTCTGTTTTAGTCATGGGAATGAATGAAACGAAAGACTTGTATGTTGGATGATCTATAGCAATGTAGTTGCTATGTCACTTGGTAAAGTAGATCGTAAACATGGGCATATGTTAGAAACATGGGGCTGGACCGATCCACACAGCAAAGTCACATGGTTGTATGTCATAAACAATTTGCTGAGTAGGTCTCAATTGTCCTCGGACTTAATTTCAACTTATTGCGGATGTGGAATTGAGTATGCTGTAGTATATTACTAACGGGTCCTTAAATATTGGATTACAAGTACGTGTATGCTCGGTATATTTCATGACCACATAAGTAGTAGTGCTGAAGTGATAGGATTGCCATTCGATTTGATAAATCGAAATGAATCACCGGCCACTTGATGAATAAAAGTGATAAGGACGTCCAATAAGTCGTTGACTTATTTTATCATTTTATTCTAGATCAAGAAATACGATGAACTGCAT
>CATIWQ010235623.1:0-19291 GCA_949673415.1 Euphorbia schlechtendalii
TTAATTTTAAGAGTAGTTTCGGGGTTAACAATATCGTGTATAATCACTGGATCTGTGATATAACGCTATTTAGTGAGCCAACATTTTTGGAATGGTAACTTGCTAAATGTGGCTATGTGAGAGCGACCCGTACTAAGCATAGTATTGACGTTTTCCATGTTTATATAATCATCTTAATTCGTTTGCGCTAGATTTAGAAAAGTCATTAAATGTGTTACTCTACGGTGAATAATTGAAGATCTGAGATCGTAACATCTTTGTTGAACTTGCATGCTTTTTCTGCTATCCTTATTTCGTAGGGAAAATCTATGTATTTAGATTCTCTAATCTTTCGTACCTATATTTACTCATTCTTCATTCTAACCCTCCTACCCAAAATATCAAATTTATTTTATTTTCTTTATTTTATCTTCCCTGTTGATCTTTAAAACTAGTCTTTCCATGTGGGATCGATATCTTTTAAAACTACATTGCACCTATATACTTGCAGTTATCATCATTTTTCTATTTTGATAAGGGGTATTGACAACACCTATATTTTATGTGAACAAGTTTTTGGCACCGTTGATATATAGCCGAATCTTGCACATAAACTATTAAACTTATCAGTAGAAAAGTGGTGAACAGTATTGATCATACCCATTTTTAGATTGGATCTGAGATCCTTTCAACTGATAAGTGTCCAAATTGATGGGTTTGGTCCCATAGACTATAGTCTCGCCCTCGATTAAGGTTCCCTCGTCTGTCTTTCTCTTTCTCCTAGATTTGAGTACATAGGAATCTAGGTCAATTGGTGCCTTCACTGGTGTTTTTCTAGAACGAACCTCCTCCACCCCTCTTCGGGGCTCTACTAAGAATACTTCTACCAGTGGATCTTCTTCCATGCATTCCCCTTCTTTAATCAACGTGTTTATTCCCAGATTGGATCTTGACATCATGGCAAGGATTGAATTGGTATTTATCCCTTACTCTAATGCAAGGACATTACAATACCCTGTTACACGTTATCTGTCGAGATGGTGGATGTGATACGATAATTCATCAAAATCCAGGATTTTCAGTCTTGACAGGTGGTAGTGATACGAGTCGCTTAATCCTTCTATCATCAACCGAACACCAGCTTGTTTGGTTGGTCTTGCAGGCATTACCGCGTAAATGAACATCCTGAGCTTTATATAATTTGTGAGCGACTCACCATCCCTTTGTGTGCAAGCGAGAAGATCTCGCATGCTTTGTTTTGGCAGCTCCAGGAATGCAAATTCTAACTGGAATTCTATAGCAATGTAATTCCACTTGCCTTTTGTTTGCTTTGACTGCATGTCATACCACTAGCTCGCTACACTCACTAACGAACAGGGAAATAATGTTACAATCATATTTAACAAGAAGCCTTGTGCATGACAATAGGTGTAGAATTTGAAAAGATGGGAAGACGGTGCGTCATTCCCATCGAACACATACGTGCCAGCATACTGAAGTTGGGCCTTGGGACCTCCTCTCGATCAGTTACTTCCCGATTACTCAATTGTGACTCGAGAATCTCTATCACATCATCTAAGTCCATACCTGATCTAATTGCCATAATGCATTGGTCCTCCCTACTGGTTTATGCTTCTCCTGACAGAACCCTCCCTAAGTGAAGCGACTTAGGTTTTTTAGCCGATAAAAACCAACAATCCAACAAGGTTGACCTTAGATGCCTTGATCTCACCTCTAAACCCTTCTCGAATCTTCCTCTAGCCTCTTCAAAACATAATTAGGATCACTTTCTGATCCAATCATAATCACAAATTCCCCAAGTCCTTCAGACACGAACTTTAGGACCTTCTCCTCCTCAATCCCAGAATTGATCATTCCTACCTTTACCTCAAAGTTCGGCAAAGGGTTTGTCTTGGTACATAACTTCAGGGTTGGTTCATGGATAATCTAGTCATCCACCAATTTTTGAATTGCCTTCAGCAATTCCTTGCAGTTATTCCTTCGGTGTCCCACAGTCACGTGGTAGTGGCAGAAGTTGTTCTTATCTTCGATCTTGGGTGGGACATGCTTTTTTAGGTCTCCATCGGCTTGAGTTCTCACAATTTAGTAAATAGGAACCCGAGGTTGGCTGTATAAGGGGAGATTTCATGATATTCTTCCTTAGATAACCTAACTGCAGCTACCTTCTCTTCTTGTACCAGTTGTACTGCAGGCTGTTCTGCCTTCACCTGCACAGGGTTAGATTCATTGCTCTTGTACCAGTGCTTGCTGGTTGGCCGCTCCACTACCTCCTCCATAGCATCATAGCGCTCTATCTTTTATGCTCAAAGAAACACCTCCTGGTAAATGTGGAAGGTTTCTAACCCAAGTCTTTTATGATAAGATGGTAGTGCGCCACCCTTAACAATCATTTCTGGTAGACTCAGATGAGACTGTAACCTGACTTGCGTAGCCATCCAACGCTCAAAGTAAGGCTTGAAACTCTCCCCCTGATTCTGCCTTATGGTCTCCAAGTTTTGCATCGTAGTGACCATTAAGGTGTTAAAACCATAATGATCTACCATCGCCTGGGATAGATGCCCCTAATCATAAGCTATATCCATATGGACATGACTGTAGTACTCATTTATAGGACTCCCAAGCGTAACAATGAACAACTTGGCCATCATATGGTTATTTATCTTTAAGGTCCTCATCACATTCTAGTAGTGTGCGAGATGAGCATGAGGGTCCGTGTTACCTATGTACTTCTCAAATTGGGCCATAGCAAAAGTTAGTGGCAGTGTATCTTCATCTCTGGCTAACGATTGCGTTGGGATCATACCCATCTACCCTTGTGCAATGTGTCCACCATGGGTGGCCAAGAACTGCTGCCATAGTTCTACCATCCCCGGCTGCTGGAGGATGTTGTTTGGTGTTCCCGAGTAACCACCATACTAAGTCCCAGGATTGTAGTATCCCTGACCCTGGAAGATTTGAGAAGGCGTACCCCAACTTGGAACTGGAGGTTGAGTCATCCCTTGGATGAATGAGATGTAACTAGAAGAGGGTATAATCTCTATCGGCCCCACTACCCTTGGTGCAAAAGAGGTTTGACCCGGCTACCTTGGGAACATTTGGCCACCAACCTGTGGCTGAGAAGTGTTTCTAAACTCATAAACGATCTGACTAACCTGCGACTGGCCTTTCCCACACCGAACTGGTAGTAAGCGGGAGCGATTATGTTGGAGGCTAGGAAAATTGCAGCAGAAGAGGATGGTCCCCCAGGTAAAGTTGTACTACTAACATTCAGATTAGGCACTATGTCATTGGCCCTCTATTAGGGCTGCCCCGTTCTAGTGTGATGGTTGATGAGTGATACAAACTAGTCAATATTTGTGAATGCATTCGTGGAGGTCCCAATCTCGGTGCCCACTGACAATTGGTTTATTTACGGATTCTGTCCTACAACAATAGTCTGCTCCTCCCCCATGTTTTCTTCCTATAAGTTGGCCATACTACAGAAACCAGACAAAGTGTGTTGTTCTGATTCCGAACCAGAGTCTTCACTGGAGTCTATTTACGGAGCCCCTTCTAGAGTGGCCGTGATTGGAGAAACGAGAATTATTCAGTGAGAATATCTATTCCAAGCTTCTAGTAGACAGGCTTTTTCTTGGTTGAAGTACACGAGAAGATGATCAGGGTATGCATATTAGATTTATGGTGCGTGATTGATGCGTGAAATGTTAATGTTATGGCTGTGTATGCAAAGGGTTAACGTGCTACGATGTGAAATAAAAATTTTATTAATCAAAATAAAGCAGAAGCGTTAGTCATTAGATAAGGTGATAAGGATGAGCGAACGGAAGTCTAACCCTTGGAGGTGGATTCGAGATCTACACTCTGTCTATAGGGCAGTGTGATAGGAATGATGTGATGAAGTGACCAAATTACCAGTGTGGCAATATGTCAATAATTCGAGATCCGGTGCTGTGACTAGATCTCATGAAAATGTTCAATTATTTTTATGTAAGCAGTGTGACATACCCTAATGAAAAGTAGTTAAAAAATGTATGAAATAACTACCATATGTAGCATTTAAATGAATGTTTTGGTTCTTTTTTCCCAATTAGGGAAGAGTCTCTGATGCTTATGTGAGCATCGTTATAAGAGCGGTATGCAGTGATGCATGAATTATTGCCCTTCATGGGATGATAGTTTGGGTGAGTGGGCACCTCAAATAAAGGTAAAGTAGGGTTTTAAAGTAAGTTCACCCCGTGTGGGCTTAGGTTAGGATATCAATTGGGATATCACCTAATATGGGAAGATATGGTTTGCCTCATTTAGGCTTTTGGAGTGTATAATTGCCCCGGAAGGGCTGTGAATCGGATGCTAAGTGGGCATTGCGCAAAGATTTGGGTAGGTTTATCTTAAGAGTCAGACATCATGTGGACGTCACGCTGAAAAATGTGTAAGTGATGTTACATGATTCTAATTGGTTTCATGCTTTCCTAGGGTGACACGATCTCAAGTGTCAACAAAATCCTAAGTATGAGTGACACCAAATTGGTATCGTGTTGATGATATGTCCATTTATTTGTTTTAATATCATGAGTGTGTGCATTCAAGTGTCTGCATTTAAGATTCGTGGTTAGCATGGCACATCTGTACAATGCATGATGAATCAAAAAGCAGTAAACACATAGCACATAATATCCAACTTCCAACCATACAACTCTCGCACATAAGATTTTTGGCTAATCTCTATCCTAAGTTTGGTTCATCTTAGTACCATGAGGATACTAAGGAGTGCACCTGTAGGAAAATATAATGCATGATAATTTTTTGGGTAACACCCTAGGGAAAATGCCTACAGCTTATTTACAATAGATCTGTACATGGGTTGTTGATGTAGAAGGTTCTTGTTTCACTAAAATACACTCCAAACCTCTCCCCAAATGGGTTCTAACGAGGGAGGTACATGCGATATGACAACAAGTGATCCACTCGCTCAAGTACTATCTTTTCTTAGGGAGGCAGATTAGTACATGAAAAATCTTTGCAGTAATAGGGTACCTTAATCTTACAGGCTAATCTCCTCTATTGCAATGCGTTATTACGAATATGTCATAGTTAAGAAAATATGGAATAATATACCCCATTACCGCTAAGCTTTCTCTTGTACTTAATTATAACATATTCATAATTTCACATTGCAATAGAGGGTATTAGCCCGTAATTTTAAGGTTCCCCATTACCGCGAAGCTTTCTCTTGTACTCATCTACCTCCCTAAGAAAAGATAGTACTTGAGCGAGTGAAGCACTTGTTTCCATATCGCATGTACCTCCCTCATTAGAACCTATTTGGGGAGAGGCTTAGAGTGTATCTTAGTGCAGCAAGAACCTTCTACATTAACAACCTAAAAGCAAACCTCATGTAGATAAGTCACAGGGATTTTTCCTAGGGTGTTACCCAACAAACGATCATGCATTATATTTTTCTACAAGTGCGCTCCTTAGTATCCTCATGGTACTAAGATGAACCAAACTTAGTATAGAGATTAGCCAAAAACCCTACGTGTGGGAGTTGTATGGTTGGAAGTTGGATATTATGTGCTACGTGCTATGTGTTACCCAGCAAACGATCATGCATTATATTTTTCTGAAAAGTGCACTCCTTAATACCCTTGTGGTACTAAGATGAGCCAAACATAGGATAGAGACTAGCCAAAAACCCTACACGCGGGAGTTGTATGGTTGGAAGTTGGACGTTGCATGCTATGTGCTACACTTTTACTGCTTTCGATTTATCACACATTGTACAAATGTGCCATGCTAACTACGAATCTTAGTGCAACCACTTGAACGCACATACTCATGATATTAAAACAATATAAAATGGACATAACATAATCTCATCATCATGATGCCTATTTTGTGTCACTCATACTTAGGATTAGTTGACACTCGAGATCAGTGTCAACCTAGGACATCATGAAACCAATTAGAATCATGAAGCATCATTCACCCCAAATTGTGTGATGTCCACTTCAAATCTGACTCATAGCCCACACACAAGGTAATCACGCATACCACATAACCCAAAAGAGTCTAATAACTACCCAAACCATTTTTTCCACAAGCGTGATATCCCTAATGACATCTGAACCTAAGCCCACACGGGGAGAACTCTTTTCGAAAGTCTTACCTTACCAATCTTTAATGGTATGTGCTTACAATCCGAATAATTCACCCACACTAGGCAGTGATTCATGCATCACCGCATAACCTCAAATAGTGATCACCACACTACATCCGAAACTCTTCCCTAATTGGGAAAAATAACTAAATCGTTCATTTAATAGCTACATATGGTAGTTATTTTCATCTTATTTTAATTTTATTCAATTTCATCAGGAGGGTATGTCGCACTGCTTACCCGAAATTAATTTAACCTCCTCATTCCATGAGATCTAGTCACAGTACGAAATCTCAAATTATTGACCAATTACTACACGGGTAACAAGGCCACCTCATTTACACCACTCATGCTATGATGTTATACAAACATCGTACAGATCTCAAATCCACCCCTAGGGGATGTATTTTCATTTTCACCTGTTTTCATTTTATCTAACGACTAACCTGTTTGTTTTAAATGGATTGACAAACATATTATTTATTTCACATCATGGCACATTAACCCCTTATGAATGTAACAATAACATTAACATGTCATGCATTTTTCACATTATGAATCGTATCATGTATCTGACATGCATGGTCTGATCTTCTAATTCTGTATCTTAGCTTGGAAAAGGCTTGCTCACCGCTTGGTCCATATTTCTCTGATTATGGCCAATCTGGAGGGGGTTTCACACACTAACTCCAGTCAAGACTTGAGTTCAAATTCAGTTCAATGTGCGTCTTTCAATTTTATAGCATGGCCGATCCACGAGATGAAGCTGCGAGGGAGGATCACTCCTTCCTTACAGGATAAAATTATCAATAGATACATCAGTCATCGGTAGCATCGAGATTGCAGCTGCCTTGAATGCCTTTGCAAACAACTACCAATTGGCATAAACTATTTGTCAATATATCAGGATAAGTCAGGTCGAAGAAAGGACTCACGATGTGGTGTCCAACCCGAACGTCACCCTTAATATCAACGGTCCGACTAGTCAACCTAGCAAGTGGACCTCCTACTTCTCATATGGCGCATTCATCTCATAACACTACTCCTATGGCCTTTTACCAGTTTGGGGTAGGACAAGGTTAGCTAAATTAGAATCAGGCTCAGATTGGTCAGTCAGGATATAGCTTTGCCAATCCTTTCCAACATCAATTCGAGAATCAATTCTGCCTGCGATAGCCTGGTCAATCAGTGTTCGCACCAAGACCTTTTTATTAAGGAGTGGCATAACAATCTAATCCTAGTTGGAGTACGCCATTTTTCTCACAGTTCCAGGATACCCCTCAGTTGCCAATTTTGCAGTAACTCCCAGGGGAACTACCTTTGCCCAAGTGCAATATGGCTTTTATCCAGGCATTGGGAATGCTACTCTCCAGTAACCAAGCATTGTAGAATTATGGAAATAGTTCTTGGCCACTTACGGTAGCCATCTAATGAACACATACCCTACATAGCCAATAGTCAGGGACGAAGATAGCTTGCCACCAAACTTTACGATGCCACACTTTGAGAAGTACATGAGTTCTGGAGACCTACGTGCTCATTTAACACATTACTAGACAGTGATGAGGGCATTGAGGGTAAGTGAGCAGATGATGGCTAAGCTTTTCATTATCACCTTGGGTCACCAGGTCAATGAATGGTACAGTCACCTTCCGTTGAATGCAACTTCTGATTAGAATGGTCTTTCTCAGGCTATGATAGGGCATTATGGTTTCAACACTCAGATGGAAACCACAATGTAAAATCTAGAGGCTATAAGGCATAAGCAGGGTGAAAGCTTCAAATATTACTATGAGCGTTGGATGGCTACACTAGTCAGGCTTCGGGCTCGTTTAACCCTACCAAAGATGATAACCAAACTTCTAGATGGTTCACTGCCATCGTATGAAAAAAAGTTTGGGTTTTATATGTTAAACCTTAAACTGCTTTTAACACAATAGCATAGGGGGGTGAATGCAGTTCTTGGTTACTTTTTAAAGTTTATGAAAATTTGTGTAACCAAATTCAGTTTTTAGATGCATGTTGAGTGAACTATGCTGAGCGGGTCTAAAAACTTATAAACTGCTCAACTTAGCTGGTATAGTTTATCTTCAACTCCGTGTTGAGTACTCTACTCATCTCAGATTGGTTTTCAAGAAAAATTATTAAAATAGAATGAATGATGGATGAGATATAAACGTGACAAAGGCAAAAGCTAAAGTTAGAACTTCAACACCCCCTGGTTCGGCCCCTGGCCGACCTCCAATCGCCGAATACCTTTTCCAAGCTTAAATACACTAGTGCTTCGTTCCTTACTTAGGTAGAGAAGCCTTTACAGTAGGTAGAAGCGATTATAGAAAGGTCCCTCCTTTGTACCACCTCTCAAACTCACTTTAGGTACCCTTCCTAAACTAACACTCAGATTTATAAAAAAGATTGCGAATTGAGGAATTCAACTTATAGAATGTTGAATCCTTTACAAGGTTAAATCATATGTGATATTCTCTCTATTACATACAGATTGAGAAAATGAGTGTTTGTTTATTGCTTGAATTGGAATTTGTTAAAGTTGGGAGTAAATGAATAGAGTTTCAGCTCTTAAAGAAATTCAAGGTGATTCACCAAGTTTGAACGTCTGTTCCAGCCTTCTATTTATAGTTAAAGCTCTTGGAATTAACCGTTGCAAAATTCTCATCCTGACAGCTCTTCAATATCTCTGCTCTTTAAATCCTTTGAATCTTCCCATTGGAGATAAATTCTAAGATGTTTAGAGATAGAGATTTCAAACATTGCAGCGGGATATAATTTCGTTGTCAAAAACTCATTAGTCTTCAAGCAATCTATTCAAATAAAGAGGTGTGCAAGAAGACATGTGGGATTTTATCATTAGTTGACTTTTATACATTTGCATAGGTACGTGGAGACACTAAGAAACTATGCATGTCAGAGGATTCCTTTTATCTTTGACTTTAGTGAGGAATCTCCAACATTCCGTATTGACACCTTTTGAATGTGAGGACCACAGGAATATCTTCTTCAATTTCAACGCTTTTTATCCTGACATGCATCAAGGGTATATTCCGTTTCTCATAGAAAACGTTAGCAGCACAAGTGTCAAATATTCTCTAAGTGTCTAAGGAAAATAGCTTTTATTCCTAAAAAGCTAACTCAGCACAGCTGATTAGATATCCTTATAAACTACATAATACTTAGCATAACTCAACTTTTCTTACTCTAAGTCATAACTTATTTAATTACTTGGTAAAGTTATTTTTCCTTAAACAAACTCAAGTAAACTTCATCAATTAAGAGTATACTTAGTACTCAATTAATTTCACTATCCTAGTCTGTTTGTTGTTTCCAAAATGTTTAAGTATTGTTAAGTACTTTTAACATGGGTTCAACAATCTCCCCCATTTTAGATAAATAACAAACTAGGTAGTAGAAGAGATTAATTGAATAAGCCATTTAAAGATATCAAGAAAACCTAGTAAGTGATGTAAGACTCCCCCATGCTGAGTGAATCCCTTAGCTAGGATGGACTCCCCCATTTTGAGCGAATTCCTTCAATCAGCATAACTCCCCCATACTTAGTGGAATTTTCTTCATTTTGGGACTTTATCTTACTTCAGGTTTTTTCTTGAGTTTGTCTTAGCACATATTCCTACAACACAATATTATGCAGAAACATACATACATTTAACAACATATACTTAGTTAAGAAGCACTTAACTTGACTTGATGGAGAAACATGTAATTTTATTGATTATCAAAAGATATACTTAGTTAATTCACAAACAGTGTTCTATTACTAGTTTTAAGAACCTATTCTACAACTATCTATGATGTTGAGAGCTTGATCCACCTCTTGGATGACTAGACGAAGAATGGTGTTGCTGTTGATGATGCAATTGTTGAGCTTGAGATCCCTGAGGTTGATGCGAAGGTTAGCTTGCTAATGAGTGTCTATACTGAGCTTCCATCCTGGTTGCACCTTCCACTACCTTCTCCCCCTTTGTTCCCTGACCCTTCACAATTTGTTCAAGGCACAAGTGAAAAGAGTCGATGGCAGTTAGGAAATCCTCTTACTTCCAAATGATGGTTATCGCTATTTCTAACTCAAGCTGCTCTTTGCCATTCTGAGAAAGATAGTCTTGATCATTCATCTCATTCAAAAAGAGATGACACCGTGTTAGATGGTTTATTTGATCAAAGCCTTAGCACGCAAACTATTGAAAACACTATAGCAAACCACAAAAGTTTGAAGTAGAAATTGCAATCTTCAGTTGTGCATCCATGTCAATGATTCTATGACTGATGGAGTGCATAGTTCTAGTGGTATACTCTATGTCTCGCGAGTCATACATCCTTGTTGTCACCATTTGGTTGATAGATTTCTGCATGTCATTGACTTTATCTTTCATAAAGTTGAGCATTTTGTGTACAGAGAGACCAGTATCTGGGTCAAGAGACTCAATTGGGTCTGGAAACAGCTTGCCCATTGCATTGATGAGAGTCTTCTACACTTTAGATAATTTTTCATTAGTGTTATTGTTGACAATCTTGTAGGCAGACTCCATCTTCTTGGCAAGCACATCAAGGTTCAAAAAAAGGTTTCTCAGGTTTCTTACTAGATTCTTCCACCTTCTTCACCACGCTATCCAATTTCTTGTATTTGTTCACTAGTAGTATAGACATGGACTCCAACACCTTATACATGTTGTGACCAATGTCCTTAGTGTTTTCCACCTCCTTATGGATAGCTTCTATCTAGTGGTCGGTGCTGCACTTGATCTTGGTTTGTTCCTTACCAAACTGATGAAATTGTGTAGCTTGAGCCACCAATGTGGTGTTCAAGCTACTCAATAGTAATGTCAGTGCTACCTTTTTATCTTTCTTACCACCGCATTAGCAAGGACAACAGACATAGAGATATAGGAGACAGTTGTGCTGTAGAATCAGACAGCCTAGAAAGAATCAAAGCCATCTCGTCCACTATGCTTTTAGTGCATCCTTTGTCAGATGGATGTGAATTTCAAACAAGCTTCCTTGAATCTTCTCAAAATCTTCAAAGTAGAGGGATTCAGAGGCAATACTTGAGTGTTCCTCAAACTTTAGAATTTTAGCCTTAGCCTTAGCGGACAAGTATATCAATTCTTGAGCTAATAGAACACGGCTGACTGCTCTATCCAACTCAATATAAATTTTTAGGAAAGGAATTGCTTCCTTGCAAGTTCCCTAATCTGAGCTAAGATGGATTTATCAGCCAAGTCCTCTTGGACTAGCTTGCTGCTAGGTCAAGGTACTTCATTGACTATAAAATTTTCCTCAGTATAATGAACACTTGCTTCTCCATGTTGAGTGGAGTTCTTAGCATTAATAGCTTTCTTAATAAGAGTAATTAAGGGGGTTAGAGGATGGGTTTGAAGAAGTGGTAGTTTTAGGTGTTTGTACAATTGAAGAAGGGATAGTTTTAGATTTTACAAGGGAATGAGTGATTTGAGTTTGTGGAATGGTAGAAGTGGTATTTTGAGTATTATTTGGGGAAGTATGAGGAGAGAAAGAATCCTGGGTATGTGTAGGAGAATTTACAGAGTTTGAAGGAGGGGGATTTACAGAAGAGGGTTTAGGATTTACAAAAGAAATAGGGGTAGGATTTAAGAGAACCTTTGGGTTAGCTCTTTGATCTAAGGATGGATCAGCTTGAGGTTCTTGAGACTGAGTAGGAAGTTCCTCAGTTTGAGTGAAATCGGGTATGGGCATGTTGGGCTCAGGAAGATCATATTCTCCCTAATGGAGGGGTAGGGTACTGATAAGTGTATAATTACACTTATTATCATGATATTTTTACTTATAAAACAATATGGTTTTGAGTCATTTTATACTTCATATAAAAGGTTTCACATGGTGTGTAGTTGTTTTTTATGCAAGTGAAGAAACTAAGTGAATCTTGGGAGTGAAATGATCAAACATGGAATTCTATGTAAAAAAAGTGAAAAAGGTGCAAAAAGATGCGTGGAACACAAGGATTTGGCTAAGGATCGAAGCTGTCAAAGATTAGCACAGTTATAAAGAAGAATTATGAAGAAAGGCATTGTTCATGATCGTGACACCCATTCACCGACGTGACTTGTTATTCTTCAAAATAGAAAGTTATCAACCATTAGTCACGATTGCGACATGTAATTCATGGTGGCAACTTTTGATGGTTATTGGTTATCTCTTCTCAACTACCAACCACCGGATAAGAATGATTAATCGCCATCAACTGTCATCAACTACCAGATAAAAAGACACCTTTTGGAAGCAGACCAATCACAAAAAGGTGCCTTTCCATTGTAGATGAGGATGAAAATTTGCATCCAATCACTTTGAAGTGATGCAACTCTTCGTAAATGGACACGACTTTTCATTTGGATAGACGTAACCCTTCGTATTCTATAAATAGGGTTCAAAACCAACCAATTTCATGGCAGAGGGTGTGACATGCATTGTGGGCAATGTATAGTAGTGCATAACGTGATAGAGAGTGAAAATAGTATAGATTGTGCTAGTTCAAAGTGTTAGCGAGAAAAATGTATAAGTGATTCGATTCTTATTTCGATCATAAGATTTCTCCACTTATTCGAGCGATTGTTGTATGAGTGTAATTGAAAAGCACTTATCAATAAAATTTTTCTTTCTTCAACATTCATTTGTTCGATATTTGATAAGTGTATAATTAAACTTAATATCATATTAATTTTATACACTAAACACTATAGTTTAAGTCATTTTTATACTTCATATAAAAGATTTCAAGTGGTATATAGTTGTTTTTTATGCAAATGCAGATACTAGGTAAATCTTGGGAGTAAAATGATCTAAAGTGGAATTCTATGAAAAAAGAGTGAAAAAGGTGCAAAAAGATGCGTGAAACTTAAAGATTTGACTTGGGATTGAAGCTGTCAAAGAACGGTGAAGTTACAAAGAGAATTCTGAAGAAAAACTCAACTCACGATCATGATAACCATTCGCGGTCGTGACTTGTTCTTCTTCAGAATAGAAGTCTGCCAATCAAAGATTCACGATCATGACATATATATCACGGTCGCGGCATATATATCGTAGTCACGACATGGACGTTTTTCTGGTATTATCTTCTTAACTACCAATCGTCAGATAAGCATGATCAATCGCCATCAACTACCAATGAAAAACACTTATCAGAAGTGAACCAATCATGAAAAGGTGCATATCCATTGTAAATTAAATCAAAGCTTCTCAAACAATCACAATGAAGAGATGCAATCATTCACCAATGGACATAACCCTTCGTTTGGATAGACGCAAACCTTCGAACTCTATAAATAGGGTTCCAATCCTCACAAATTTCATGCATGGTGTGCACAAGAAAGGGGTGAAAGCTAGTGTATAGTGTGTAGATAGTTCGCTACATTCATAAATGTTAGCAAGAAAATGTTTAAGTGATTTGAATCATTGTTTCGATCACTAGATTTATCTATATTCTCGAGCGATTATTGTATAAATGTACTTGCAAATCACTTATCAATAAAAGTTTTCATTCTTCAATATTCATTTGTTCGATATTTGCAAAGAATAGCATCCTAGCGGAGGTTCTGTACGGGCCGAGACCGAATTCAAAGCAGATGCAGGAATTGCGGAAATTGACGACTCCCATTAAAGAGTGGATATAGCTTGATCAACTTTATCTTTCATTTGCATACCTTAAAACTTTGCTTTGCTTTCTACTTGTACATTTTATTTCGAAGTTTATGATATGACTATGTGTCATAATGCATATTTTGTGTTAAGTCTTTTATGTTAATCAAGTTATATGCGTTGGAGTTAATTTTAAGAGTAGTTTCGGGGTTAACAATATCATGTACAATCACTAGATCTGTGATATAACGCTGTTTAGTGAGCTAACATTTTTGGAATGGTAACTTGCTAAATGTGGCTATGTGAGAGTGATCCGTATTAAGCATAGTGTTGATGTTATCCAGGTTTATATGATAGTCTTAATTCATTTGTGCTAAATCTAGAAAAGTCATTTCATGTGTTGCTCTATGGCGAATAATTGAACATCTGAGTATTTAGAACCGAGTCTATTAGATTAGTTTAGTGAATCGTAACAACTTTGTTGAACTTGCATGTTTTCCTTGCTATCCTTATTTCGTAGGGAAAAATCTATATATTTAAGTTCTCTAATCTTTCAGACCTATATTTACTCATTTTTCATTCTAACCCTTCCTTCCTAAAACTTTAGCTTATTATATTTTATTTTCCTTATTTTATCTTCCTTACTGATCTTTAGAACTAGTCCTTCCCTATGGGATCGATATCTTTTAAAACTACATCGCAATTGTATACTTGCAGTTATCATCATTTTTCTATTTGATAAGAGGTACTAACAACACCTATCTTTTTCATAAACAAGTTTTTGGCACCATTGATATATAGCCAAATCTTGTGAAGAAACTATTAAACTTATCAGTAGAAAAGTGGTGAACAAGTTTTTGGCGTCATTGCCCGGGATAAGACTTTCGGAATGAGTATAGCCAAAAACTCACGATCAAGTTTTATGCGCCATTGCCGGGGAAGCCAAGTGCATTTTAAAGATCAAAGTTCCAAGGAAGTTAAGTAAGTTCTAAAGTTTTTATCTATTTGTTCTATTTCCTATACCATACAATTTTCTAAATTGCATTCTAGATATTAAAAGATTATGAAATAATCATCTTTGAGGTGATACGTCATAATATTTCATCTTAATTCTTGACAAATAGAAGATTTTCTTCTATTTTTCCTTTTTGCATTCGCGACTATCTATCGAGCTCATGAATTTCCCTTCAAAACTTTCTGTTTCTTGCTTTTAGTATACTCACGATGGTGACCTAGGATAACGATCGCGACTTGAGCAAAAACTGCAGTAGTTTTGGCAGTTTTTCGATGGTTTCTCTCAAACTCTACATTTAGGGTATGATTCTCATAATTCTTCACTTCAGATATCCATAAAATTCCTTTTTCTTTCAATTAAAACTTCTATTTTAAACCTTTAAATCTATCAATCCTTTTTCATCAAAATGGTTCACTCAAATAAATTTGTTCTCATTCCTCCTTCAGACCTGCAAGAATGGTACGAAGCGCCTTTTCCTATCAACTCTCGAGAGTAAGGTGTTCATTTTGAAACCATCAGAGATGCAAATTTCACTAATTCTTATGTCATTCATAAGAATAGTTTAATTCAATTAGGAATCTACGAGTGGCTAATGAATTACCTTGGAATCTTAAACATGGTTCTCTATTCCTCTATGAATATTGGGAATAGTGAAGACAACTGTAAGGAAATGCTGATTTAGTTAGTATGGATGAATTCTAAGATGAAATGTTTAGAGTATCGACATCAAGGAAAGAAGTATATATTGTCAAGGAAGAAGTTAGAACAGAACTTGGGGTTCCCTAAAGATTGTTACTGCAAAATGCTTCCTAGTTGGGATCCACTACCAACATGGAATCACCTTACTGGAAAAATGAATAAAAACAGGAATCTGCCTATAACCGGTGGATCCGAGACCCCTGTTTTCTCGGTCTACACTTCTATCTAAGTAGTGCACTTTTTGGTAGATCTAGTTCTGACATGGTCATTCCTGAAGAATTGTTTATCTTGGAAGCGATTTGGAATGGCTTACCTGTGGACGTAACGGGGATTATGATGGGCACTCTTATGTCTACCGCAATTGATCCTAGTAGGATAGCATATGGGTGTCGAACTATGGTGAATTTGTTAGGAAAAATTGGGAGATTACCTAGTTGTACAGAAGTCTTTATTGACGAAGATGAAATTCCTGAGTTAACTGCAGAAATTTTCTTCAAGCAAGGATTTCTAATTAAGTGTATTGGTGAGAATGGAATAACCTATGATTGGAATTCTTGGGATGAACGAGTTGAGGACTATAAAAAGTGTGAAAGAGAAATTGCTAGGGAAGAGAGGAGTAGTTAGACCAATCTTAAGAGAAAATTGAACGAATTAATGGAGGAGCAAATCTCTATTCATCGCAAGATTAGCAATATCCATATCTTGGTATGTGATGTTGAAAGGGATCTGCGGGAGTCACGTTACAAGATTGATAAGATGATTGAATCCTTAACTCCGGAATGATAGTATTCTCATCTTTTCAATTTAGAAAAATTTGCATAGGTAGATTTTAATTTGTGTTTTGTATGTATTGTGTTTGTTTGTTTGTTTGTTTTCTTTTTGTTATGTTTGTTATGTAAATACTTGTTTTTATAAATGAAATTAAATTTGAACAACAAGACGTTGATGTTCAATTGCTATCATCACCATAATTACTCAAGGTATAATAGCTAATATTTATCTTTTATATTTAACAAAGTTTGTTCGTGTTTTTGTTTCTAAGTTTTAATAGGAGCAAGTCTAAAAATTGAAGAAATTTGAAGAGTAGAGAGGTTCATGAACGTGAAATAATTCACGCTCTTGATCACTGGATAACAAAGCTTTCTATTTTGTTCGTGAGGAGAGTCACGATCGTGACTGGCCTTTGCGATCGCGACACGGTAAAATTATAATCGTTACAGATCGCGAATTGACACGTGATAGATGGCTAAAACTGCCATTAACGGCTAGTTTTGACCCCTAAACGACTATAATCCCATTTATGACCAATTAGAGACCTCTTAAACCTTTATAAATAGGTCCAAGTTGAACCCTAGCCACCACACCTTCTACAAAACCTTCAAAATTTCTAATTTTCTCATCTTCTATATTCGAAAACATCTAAACCTTTTTCAAACCTTTTACTTCCAACCAAATGACTCGTGTGAAGAGAGAAGCACAAAAGAGAGGAACTCAATCAATTCAAGAAGAATTTGATTGTCCTTTCCCATTGAGGACAAGAGAAGAGGGCAAGAGATTTCAAAAGCTAAGCAAATTGGATATCAGCTGGATGATATTCCTAGATTTAGTTTTCTTGGAAACTTTGAATCTTCATGAAGAGATGGAGATCTACCTTTCAGCACTTGGTCTTACAAGATTTGTGAGTTTACGCTTCCCACAAAATCGAAATAGGATTCTCGAATGTTTGGTGACATTTGATTTCAAATATTCAAGGAAGAGGGCTATACAATTCCGTAATCAAGGACAACAATACACTGTCACAAGAGAGATGATGGGTGATTGGTTCGATTTTGAGATTGCTAATTCTTCGAGCATGATGGATTCGTTTCAACACAATAGAGTTTGGGCAAATTTATCGGGTAAGAGAGTCTTCGATCCCAAAAATTCCCCCAACAAACTCATTAAGGATGAATGCATTCTTCTTCTCCCCAAACACCTTTCCACTTCGGTATTTTGTCGAGTAGAGAATACAAAGGTCCAAAAGAAAGACTTGTTTGTTCTTTCTTGTGCTTTGATGAAGCAAAAAGTGGAATTCATGGATATTATATGGGATATGATGAAGAAAAACTCAACGAGCATGAGGAGTAAGATTGGAGAGGCCGAGATTATCACTACCATAATCTTAGGTGCTAGAGGAGAACTCCCCTATGTCTAACAACCGAGTGAGTATTTTCATTACATGGATGGAAATTATTTGAAGAACACCGGACTACTCCAAGAACATGAAGGTGTTTATTCATTCTATTCCTACTCCAACCGCACCAAGAAACTAAACTTGACTCAAGAAGATTCTTCCATCAGACCACCAAATCCATCTGTAAGCCATCGCAAAGGAAAAGCCCTGATGACAGAAATAGACGAAGATGATGAAGAAGAAGAAGAAGAAGCTCCGGAAGATTGAAAGTTAAGCATACAGCTTAAATTGGATAATTGCCAAGCGGAACTTGGAGTAATGAAGATAGGCATGAAAATTTTAAAGAAAAGTAATAAATCGATGCTTTGGAAATTAATTTCATTCTTTAGAAAACAAAATTGCCAATACACTCCTAGTCCCCCGGATTCTCCTTCACAATAGATCGGGTTTATTCTTTTCTTTACTCTATCTTTTTCAATTAATTTTAGACTAGATTTAGTTAAGTTTTTTATTATTATAATGTCTCACAATGAGGACATTACATTCTTTAGTGTGGGGGGGCATTTGTAAAAATCTCGTAAAATCTAAAAAAAATTGAATAAAAATGAAAAATCGAAGAATTTGAAAATTTTTTTTATTTTCATGACATTTGTACAATATCATTTCTTATACTTTACTAACATTTATCCAAGGTTATTGTGAGTGTTAGGTATTTACAAGTTTGATGTTAGTGCACAACATTTATCAATTTGGCAAGTATGAGTGGCGAGTAACATTCAAGGGCAACATTCCAAGTAAGTTTCGATTTATATTTCGATGCAACATGAATAAGTATAAGTTATATAGTTTTAGTTCAATGCTTCCGATAAGTTTAAGTGGAGTAATATCTAATGGTATTCTTACTATGAGTTTTATATGCAAATCTTGAATAAGTCCTATAAGTATTAACTGTATTTAAAGTGTCAGGAAACTATAGCCATAATACTTTAAAATTGATCAATAAAGGATGAGGGTATTAAAAAAACCAAAGAAAGAGAGGATAACCAATGAGTTATGCAAAAGGTGAGGAATGGTACGGAGTAGAAACTGCAACCATTCATTGAGTGAAAAAAGAAAAGAAAGCATAGCATGGAAAAATGGGTGCAAAGTACAAAGTACTTCAAAAACATATGCTTAAAAGAAAAAAAAAATGAGAGAGTGGTATGGAGTATAAAATGCAACCACTGGAAAAAGGGGAGAGTGGTATGGAGCATAAAATGCAACCACTGAGAGTGTTTTTAGCATCCTAGGTTACCTAAAAATGCCTTGAGAGAAATTAATCAAAGTGTGCTTTCTATGTTCATTATACTTTTTACAATGCTTAAGAGAAGGTAATATTCGAGTATGCATATAACGCTTATATGAAAATGCGATTCGGTTGACTCTCCATTAAGAACAAAGGTATGCAACTAAACTATATAAATTGCACATTACTAATTTGTGGGAAATTTCGAACTTCTACTTGAAATCTTTTGCAACGTGGAATGTGGTACTCACTGCAATAGTCTTTCGTCAAATGAGGTACAAACTTTTTTACCAATTTATACACTTCTGTTGAATTTATCTT
>CATIWQ010235632.1:0-22447 GCA_949673415.1 Euphorbia schlechtendalii
CTCTAATACCCTATTTTATACCGGAACCAGATATTTTCACATTAAATTTAGACTATCTATATAATTTTCCTCATGTGTAGAGATAAAGTTCACATCTTTGCTCATTATGAAATTTTAATTGGATGATTTGATTTGAGGTAAGGTATGTAAAAACCCTAAGACTTTAAGAAATGAATATCATGGAAAGTATATTAATTGTATAAAATAAGTTTGCATACTCTACGCGTGACACTGTGATATACATGAGCAGGGGTTATGGGAGAGAGGTAGTTGTGCTGTAGCTCCACTCGTTGGGGCCGGAAAAATGAAAATCCTCTAAAATTGAGCTACAACACTTCACTCTATTTTCACCGGAAAAATGAGGGTAGAAACAAGTGAAACCAGCCTTGGTCTAATTGTGTTCCTTTCTCTGGCATCATAAATTAGTGCATTACTACTTCAGTTTTTATGATACTAAACTTCATGAAAGAATATTTAAAAATATTTTTCATATTTATAAATTCGGTAATTCTATAATTAAACCAGCTTATTTGACACTCATTTACACTTTACAATTTCCACCTTTCATCATTGTGTAGTTAGATCTCCACCATAAGATGAAAACAAAATAGATGGTGGTGATTACATGATGTCAATGGTGTCAAACAAACGATGTCAACATAAAATTTTCAAAAACTTTTCTTTGTTTAAACACTCCACTATTTAAATTAAAAAATTATATAAAAAGTATTAAAAAAAACTCGTTATGTAAAAAAAGGAACTAAGAGTAGATGTTTCATTGTTAATGTTTGAACTCTATCAATCTTACTTTGAAACAAACCAAATACTCCCTTCATTTTATAATAATTGTCGCTTTAGAATCTTAAAATTTTCTTAAAAGAAGTATCGTTTTCAAATTTCAATGCACCTTTGTAAACATTTTGTTTATTTTACTCTTATTTTATACATATTGAAAATGATATGAAAAATAAAATATACAATCAGTTTTTAAATTAACAAAAGTTATAAAAGTAAATAAATTATTACTTTAAATAATGCACAATGTCAATAAACAACCCTAAAATGAAAGTAATTACTCCCTCCGTCTACTAAATATTATCGTTTTAGAGGGATTTTGTTGTTTCTTTTTTATTGTCATTTTGTATTTCCAATGTACTTTTTCTCTAAGTTTTCCATTCCTACCCCTATTAATTTGTTCAACTTTCAAGGTAACCATAATTTAATCTCCAATAACAAGATGAGAAGATTATAGTAATCAATATTTAAACATATTAATGAAATCTTGAAAATAGAGTATAACATTTATGAAAGGGTAAATAAGTAAATCACATAATTCGGTTAATTATTATCTTAAAAACTATGAATTAGTTAAAACGATAATATTTAGTAGACGGAGGGAGTATCAAATAGAGGTGGTACCACCTTTGATTGCGATTTAGGCTTGGAAGCAAGTAAAAATAATCACTAGTACTAGTTAATCTTGTAACACTAGTTAATCTCGTAACACGTACCATACTTTTATTTATTATTAAATTATTGGAAATAGTGTAATTTGAAAATGGATCTTCACAAACTTTTCAACATTTGAAAAAGTAGTAGCGGTAAGATGGTTTTTTTCTGAATAAATTTAGAGTGTTGGTCATTATATGATGATATGGATTACGATCCATAATCTCTTTAGGTCTAGTTGAATTAATCATATCTGAAATTCATTTGTCTAACCTGTTTTGTTTTATTGGATTTAAAAAGGGTAAATTTTATAATTGTACTAAAAAGGTTTCAAAATTACAAAGTTTACATTCTAATACAAAACTACCATTCCATACCAATATTAAACTTCCTCTTTACAATTAATACGTCTTATATAAGGACTGAATCACTCAAAAAACAACACGAGATCAACAGAGCCTCTTAACTTCTTCCTCAAATTCTCGATTTTCTCTCAAATAAAAAGTGCAGCAGATCTAGATTTCTTCAAGATCAAATCGCGATTTCATCAAATCTTCAACAATCAAGTGAGTTTCTGATCTCAAATAATTTGATTTCGAAGTACAAGCATATGTTTAAGTAGAAACCGAACTGAATTTTGATTTCTAAAACCTACATAATGGATCTACTTCCTAATGCTACCTATCATGGAATAAAAACTTGAAATTCATCGGTTACAAAGTTGTTGGCATCTTAATTTCGCAAACTTCTAGTTTTTTTGAATTCAAAAAGTTCCTAGTTGAAAACCTGAAAATAAATGAAGATACAGAAGATTTAAAGATAGAATTTCAAATTACAGATGGAGATTCTACCATGGAAATCAATGATGACATGTTCCTGCATTTTTTCCTCTCCTATAAATCACAAAGCACATTAATGAACAATTATCCACATGTATAACAAAGTGAGATAAAGCATCTGCAGTAGTTGAAAGTATACTCTAATTTGTTTCTGAAATTCAGGTATACTGCTGGTATTCTGCATTTTAGCAAGTTTAATGTCCAACTGGTATTTTGCTGGTATACTGCTAGTATTTTACATTTTAGCAAGTTTTAATGTCCAACTGGTATTCTATAGGTATACTGATAGTATTCTGCATTTTAGTAAGTTTTAAATATCCAACTGGTATTTTGCTAGTATACAGCTGGTATTCAGCTAGTATTTGATCCAATTTCTGCATTTTATCAAGTTTTAAATGTCCAACTGGTATTCTGCTGGTATATAGCTGGTATTCAGCTAGTAACTGGTCCAGCTTTTGCATTTAGCAAGTTTTAAAATGTCAACTGGTATTCTACCGGTATACTCCTGATATTCTACATTTCAGCAAGTTTTAAATGTCCAATTGGTATTCTGCTGGTATACAGCTTGTATTCAGCTAGTAACTGATCCAATTTTTGTATTTTAGCAAGTTTTAAATGTCCAACTAGTATTCTGCTGGTATACAGCTGGTATTCAGCTAGTAATTATCCAATTTCTGCATTTTACCAAGTTTTAAATGTTCAACTGGTATTTTGTTGGTATACAACTGGTATTCAGCTAGTAACTGGCCTAGTTTCTGCATTTTAGCAAGTGTTAAATGTCCAACTGGTATTCTGCTGGTATACAGCTAGTATTCAGCTAGTAACTGATCTAATTTCTGCATTTTAGCAAATTTTAAATGTCCAACTGGTATTCTGCTAGTAAATGATCTAATTTCTACATTTTAGCAAGTTTTAAATGTCCAACTGATATTCTGCTAGTATGCAGCTGGTATTCAGCTAGTAACTGATCTAATTTCTACATTTTAGAAAGTTTTAAAATGTACAACTGGTATTTTGCTTGTATACAACTGGTATTCAGCTAGTAACTAGTCCAATTTCTGCATTTTAGCAAGTTTTAAAATGTCCAACTAGTATTCTGTTGGTATTTTGCTGATATACTACTAGTATTTATATGTTTTTAAAACATGTTATTTTAAACTGATATACTGCTAGTATACTGCTGGTAGAATGCTAGTATTGAGTATAAACTCATGTTATTTTAACAAGCTTTCAACACTGTTAGTTTCTACACGAACTTGATGTGCTTTTCCTGCGATTTTAAATTGATATATACATTATTGGTAAACAAATCAAGCATGAAGATATTTTATTGAAAAATTGTTTCAAATTCCAACTTCCTACCAGCTCTATACCATTTTTCTAATTCTCATCTTTACATGTGATCTCACTTGCTTGGTTAGGTTCCACAACAGAGGAAGAAGATGATATGATCGTGATGGATGAAGAGGAGAATGACATTCACATTGAAAGATTACTTTATTCTTATAATCTAGCCATTGTACAGCATTCGCAAGATGAACATTCCGTCTTGCAATCTTTGTAGATTAAAAATATGCATATTCAAATAGAAACATTGCTTTCGTTTTCACTAGATTTGTAGGTATTTAACTATTCAAACCTCACAAAATTGCTGCAAAAATTGCTTTCAATTGATTTTTAAATGATAAAAAATTTCTATATACAACAACTGTATTCTAGTAAAAGTTTAAACATACATCAAACTTCGATCGATTACATGCAAATCATTTCAGAATGGAGCCCTGACTATGAACATTTCAATATTGGAGGTGCATTTAACACCAATATGCCAAATCAAGGTAGGGGGGAACACCAACTCATAAACCTGCAAAGATTTTGAATTAAAAAAAGTCAGATATACACATGGATCAAAGAAAAAACTATTCAAAAATATAAAAACTAGAAAAATACCATATCCTTACCAGATATTTACAAGAAATTTACAAAAAAACAAGTTAAAAACTAGAGAGATACCAGCTAGATACCAGATAAATACCAGATTCTCACTTGTAACATATATAATACCAAATTATTACCAGAAAAAAACTATTCAAAAATATGAAAACTTGAAAAATACCATATACCATATCACTATCAGATATTTACAAGAAATTTACAAAAACAAGTTAAAAACTAGAGAGATATCAGGTGGATACCGGATAAATACCAGATACTCACTTGTAACATATATAATACCAAAATTATTAGCAGAACTATTCAAAAACATAAAAATTAGAAAAATACCAGATTACTTCTAGATATTTACAAAAAATTTACAAAAACGAGTTGAAACTAGAGAGATACCAGCTAGATACCAAATAAATACCAGATACTCACTTGTAACATTTATAAGAACAAAGTTATAACAAAAATTGTAAAAAAAAACAAGAACAATACCTGGCAGATACCAGATATGTACAACAAATTTACAAAAACAAACACAAATACCAGATAGATACAAGATTGTAAAATCAAGCACAATACCATGTAGATACCAGATTGTAAAATCAAGCACAATACCATGTAGATACCAGATAGATACAAGAATTATAGAACAAACTTACAAAACAAACACAAATACCAGATAAATACCAGATAGATACCAGATGTGGCCTACATGCCTTTAGAGCCTTCAAGCCCTTTAAAGTTTTTTCTGCGGCCTAAAGCCCATTTGCGAGCTTCAGTATATAAGCAGCTCTTAAGAGCTAGGGTTTCCATCCTCAGCAACTCTTTCTTCTCTCTTCATCTCTTTTCTATTTCTCTCTCTCTTTACCCTTGAGTATCTGTGTTCTTTTTGTTGAGATTCAGGCGTGTGAAGTAGTTATGAAACAAGTGGGGTTATTTTCTGTTGAGGCGGTTATTCTCTTCTGCTATATATTGAAGCCTCGGTGTATTCTTTGGTACTGTGATTTTATACGCTTGTATTTTTGTTTAGGGTTTGCTAGTCCCTGCTTTCATGGTTTTCAATTGTAATCTTTCTTTATGCTAGATAGTTATCTCTTGCATGTGTTTTTAGAAACCATAGATTGAATGGCCTGTAAACCTCTCTTTGCCGGTTTTTGAGTTCTCCGACGATTTTTAATACAGCTTCTAAAATCCTTGCACCTTGGATTACCTTTCAAAAGTCTAGCACATTTATAAGTCCAGACGAGGGAACCAAGTAAAAATATTTGTGTTTTTTACGATTTCTACTTTTGAATGAGTTGCTGTTAGTTTTAGATCTTTGAATCATCGTGATAATCCTTACAAATTGGTATCAGAGCATTTTAGGCTTATTTTGATGCTTTCTTCGATAATCTTGTATGTTAACTTGATTCTTAGCTTTTAGGTTTCTTAGTTTTTCACTCTACCATGCTTTCAGTCTTCTTCCACTATATTTTTTTATGTGCAAAGTGAAAGTACTTTAAAACCTATGATTTTTTCTTCTCTTGAAAGAAAACATTTTCTTCTTATGATTTACTGATTTGTAGTGTTGTGTCTAAATTGAATTTAACTCTATTACCTTTCTTCTTTGATAATTGATCTTCTCCTTTTGCAAGAAAATCTTTGACTTTGTCTGTACCTTCTTGGGATTGGATGCCCTTGGTAAACCGGTTAGTTCAAGTTCTTTTTTGGATTCTTTAAAGTCTCACTGCGACCCAGGTAACATCTGAACCTTCTTTTTTTTTAAAAAAAAAGGATCTAGAAGTTTATTCATGTTCTGTTCCTTTGTTTTATAAGGCATGTTTATGTATGATTGTGGTAGATATTGCATGATTAGGTTTATGTGCTATCTATTGATTAATCTGCCTTATCCATTGTTTTGCTTCTGAATTTTTTTAAAGTAAAAAGGTATTTTTTGAAAGTGTGCTTTTGTTGTTTTGTTAGCTCCTTTCTGTTTTTCCAAATATAGTGTAGGCTAGTTTTTTTTAAATCTTGATTATTTATCTCTCTACTTATAATCTTTTTAGCCTCACTGTCCCTTTAGGGATTCTGGTCTTTCTTCTAAAACTAAGCTTTTAGATAGACTCTTAATTCTATCTAATCTTTCTTTCCGGTCCTTCTTTTTGTTCTATTTTTATCATGTCTATCTCTAGAATTAACTTGGATAAACTTGATGGCAAAATGGACTTCTCTTTATGGAAAAATAAGATGAAGGCCATTTTGGTTCAGCAGAAATGCCATAGGGCTTTAAAAAGCATTTCTACTCTCCCTCCTAACCTTTCTGAAATTGATAAACAAGATATGATGGAAATGGCCTTTTCTACCATAATTTTAAATCTAACTGATAATGTTTTAAGAAGAGTAAGGGACTGTGAAAATGCCCATTCTCTTTGGCTTAAACTTGAATCCCTTTATATGACTATTGATTTGTCTAAAGTTTCTTACCTTAAAGAAAAACTTTTTGGTTTTAAAATGATTCCCACAAAAACTGTTGATGAAAACTATGATGATTTTCAAACTTTGATTATGGTTTTAGAAGCTGCTAGTGAGAACTTTTCTGAGGAAAATCAAGCTATCATTCTTCTAAATTCCATTCCTGATATATTTAAAGATGATAAAAGTGCTTTGAAATATGGTAGGGATTCTGTTACACCAGATGATATAATAAATGCCTTAAGATTAAAGGAACTTGAAACTAAAAGTAATAAGTCTAAGGGTCAGTCTAGTGATGCTTTGTTTGCTAAAGGTAAAAAGGGAAAGAAGGGTAAGAAAGGTAAAAATACTAGTGATCATGATAATTCTAATAAATAGAATAACCCTAGTGGCCAATCTTCTCAAGATAACAATAAAACTAAACCTTTTAAAGAATATATTTGTTTTCATTGTAATAAGAAGGGGCATACTAGGAAATATTATAGACTTAGGTTAAGTGGAAAACCTGAGGTTAAACAAGTTGGAGCAGTTAATAATACTGCTGAACTTGGTGACATTGAAGCTTTGATTGTAAGTCAAAATAGAGATCACAATGTCTGGATATTAGATTCAGACTGCACTTTTCACATGACACCTAGAAAAGATTGGTTTTTTGAATATGAAAAGGTTAAAAAAGGTAAAGCCTTAATGGGAAATGATTCCTGTTGTGATATATTAGGTGTTGGATATGTGCAACTTGAAATTAACAATAAAATTATTTTGTTGATTGATGTCAAACATATTCCTGGTCTTAAGAGAAATTTAATTTCTCTTAGCTATTTAGATAGTAAAGGCATATATTATAAGGCTCAAGGTGGAGTTCTTGAAGTTATCAAATCTGATAAATGTGTTATTAGTGTAACTTAGTTAATGACTTGTACTATCTAAATAGAAATGTTGTTTTAGGATCTGTTTATGTTGTTTCTAATTTTGATAAGTGTAGCTTGTGGCATAAAAGGCTTAGGCACATTGGTGCCAAAGGTCTTGATTTTTTGCATAAGAATGATATCCTTGATATTCCTAAAACCAGTAAACTTGAAAATTGTGAAACTTGTGTCATGGGAAAGTCCCAAAAGAAAAGTTTTAGTACTTCAACATATAAATCTGAAAAATTTTTGGATTACGTTGACAGTGATCTGTGGGGTTCTCCTAATGTTCCCTTATCTTTATCAAGAGCTTAATACTTTATCTCTTTCATTGATGATTTTATAAGAAAAGTATGGGTCTATTTTTTAATGAATAAAAGCAATGCATTTGAAAAATGAACTGAATGGAAATTATTAGTTGAAAACCAACAAAATCTTAAGGTAAAAGTCTTTAGAACTGATAATGGTCTTGAATTTATAAATGATGCTTTTAATTCTTTGTGTACTAAAGGTGGGATTTTAAGACATAGGACTTGTGTCTATACCCCTCAACAAAATGGTGTTGCTTAGAGGTATAATAAAACTCTTTTAAACAAAGTAAGATGCATGTTGTATGAATCTGGTTTAAGTTCTAGTTTTTGGGCTGAAGCTGCTCAAACTGCTTGTCACCTAATAAATAGATCCCCTAGTTCTGTCACAAATTTCAAATCACCAAATGAAATTTGGTACAATAAGCCTGTGAGTTACTTTCATTTAAGAATTTTTTGTTGTGCTGCTTTTGTTCACAATGTTGGGTCTAAACTTGAACCCATAGCCAATAATTGTATATTTCTTGGCTATCCAAATGGTTTATAGGGCTATAAACTTTGGTCTGTATCTGAGAATAAAGTTATTGTTAGTAGAGATGTATTTAATGAGTATATTTTTCCCAAAATAAAATCTGATTCTCAATCTTCTCTATCATAGCAAACTTGGTTTGAGGTGGAGCTTGAGAGGCTTAATCAGAATAGGTTGAATCAACAATCTAATCTGGAAAATGTTTCTCAAAATGAAAATGATTAAACTTTAAATACTGATCATATAATAAATGTTTTTCCTTCTGAACCTGGTATAAGCAGAAACCAAGATAATCATAACTATCTATTAGCTAGAGATAGAACTAGGAGAATTATAAGGCCTTCTAGGTTTTCAAATACAAGTGTTTATGATAGTAACTATTCTGAGTTTCTTGAGTTTGCTGCTTGTGTTGCTAAAAGTATTGAAACTTATGAACCTAAGACCTTTTCTGAAGCTAAGAATTCTAAAGAATGGCCAAATTGGCTTGATGCTATGACAGATGAAATTAAGTCTCTTAAGAAAAACAACACTTGGATTTTGGTTCCTAAACCTAAAAATAAAAGGATAATTAGTTATAAATGGGTTTTTAAATGGAAACCAGAAATCCCAGGAGTTGAAATAGGTAGATTTAAAGCTAGGGTTGTGGCTAAAGGTTTTAGTTAAATTGATGGTGTGGACTTTCATGATATTTTTTCACCTGTGGTTAAACATGTTTCTATTAGAGTAATTCTTTCCATTGTTGCTTTTTATAATCTTGAATTAGAACAATTAGATGTTAAGACTGCTTTCCTGCATGGTAATCTTGAGGAAGGGATATATATGTCTCAACCTGAAGGTTTCATTGAAAATGGTAAAGAATCACTTGTTTGTTTGTTAAAGAAATCCATGTATGGTTTAAAGCAATCACCTAGGCAATGGTATCTTAGATTTGATGAGTTCATGATTAAGTCTAAATTTAACAGAAGTAATTTTGATTCTTGTGTGTATTATCAAAAGTTAGAGGATAATTTATACGCTTATCTGCTATTGTATGTAGATGACATGTTGATAGCTAGTAAACATAAAAATGAAATTGAAAAAATTAAAACTTAATATGAAATCAGAGTTTGATATGAAAGACGTAGGCAATGCTAAGAGAATTTTAGGGATTAATATTATAAGAGATACAATTAAGAAAACTTTGTTTTTAACTCAATGTGATTATGTCAAAAGGTTTTGAAATTTTTTGGTTTGTTTGATGTTAAAATTGTTAACACTCTCTTGAGTCCTCAGTTTAAATTAAGGGCTAGTACTGTACCTTTAGATAAGGCTGAAGCTGAGTTCATAAATACAATACCTTATCAAAATCTTGTTGGCTCCTTTATGTATGTCATGGTTTGTATTAGACTTGATTTAGCTTTTGGTGTGAGTGTTGTAAGTATAAACCAAATAAATCTCATTGCTAGCCATTAAATGGCTTGCTAGATACATTAAGGGTTAACTCTCTACTTGTTTGCTTTATAAGTTTTCTGATTCTGATTTTTTAGTTCGTAGCTACTGTGATTCTGATTTTGCTGCTGATCTAGATAAAAGGAGATCAGTTACATGTTATTGTTTTACAGTAGGTGGTTACATTGTTAGTTGGAAATTCAGTTTATAACACATTGTTACTCTCTCAACCACTGAGGCTGAATATATAGCTCTTACTGAAGCTGTAAAGGAAGCCTTATGGTTAAGAGGTTTTTTGTCTGAATTGGGTTTTGAACAAAAATCTGTAGATTTTAATTATGATTCTCAATCATCTATTTACTTTAGTAAAAATTCCATGTTTCATGATAGGACTAAACATATTGATATAAAGTTACACTTTATTAGAGATGTGATTAGTTTGGTACTGTTAAAGTGGTTAAAATTCATACTGAAGTAAATCCTGCTGATGTTTTAACTAAATCTGTTTCTGTTTCAAAATTTCAAGCTTCCTTAAGGGATCTGCATGTTGTGCAGTACTTAGCCTAGGTCAATTTTTCTGTGCTAGCAATTATCTCTATTTATTTGTCACTCAAACCTGTGCAAGGGTTTTTTGACAAGCTCTGTTGAAGATTGCTGGTTGAATTCTCATAAAGTCAAGGTGGAAATTTGTGGCCTACATGCCTTTAGAGCCTTCAAACCCTTTAAAGTTTTTCATGCGGCCCAAAGCCCATTTGCGAGCTTCAATATAAGCAGCTATTAAGAGCTAGGGTTTTCGTCTTCAGCAACTCTTTCTTCTCTTTTCATCTCTTTTCTATTTCTCTCTCTTTGCCCTTGAGTTTCTGGGTTCTTTCTATTGAGATTCATGCACGTGAAGTAGTTATGAAACAAGTGGGGTTGTTTTCTTTGAGGCGATTATTCTCTTCTGCTATATATTGAAACCTCGGTGTATTCTTTGGTATTGTGATTTTATACGCTTGTATTTTTGTTTAGGGTTTGATAGTCCCTACTTTCATGGTTTTCTATTGTAATCTTTCTTTGTGCTAGATAGTTATCTCTTGCATGTGTTTTTAGAAACCATGAATGGCCTGTAAACTTCTCTCTGCCGGCTTTTGAGTTCTCCGATGATTTTCAATACAACTTCTAAAATCCTTGCACCTTGGATTACCCTTCAAAAGCCTAACATGTTTATAAGTCCAGACGGGGGAACCAAGTAAAAATATTTGTGTTCTTTACGATTTCTGCTTTTGAATGAGTTGCATGTTAGTTTTAGATCTTTGAATCATCGTGATAATCCTTACACCAGATCTATACAAATGACTAAATTGATCAAATTTCAAAAGCAGAAAACGAACAAAAGACAATTTGAAAATGAAAAAGTACCTCAATCGTCTCCTCCATTTCTTTTTTATGTACAAGCTTTCGAAGGAGTTGAAGCAGACTTCATTGCCTTCGATGTCTTCTTTGGAACAACAGGGCTTTTCTTCTGGCACGAAACTTTCTTAGTGCCATAACTATAATGAAAAGGAACGAAATATGGTGAAAAACGAAAAAAAAGAGAAGACAAACCGTATGTAACAAAGGAGAATCTACAGAAGATCAAAAACGAAATTACATAACGTAGGAAGAAAGAAAATGACGAACACGAGCTGAGATTTGGTTAGAATTTGAAAACGCGGCAAAATGAAGAGAAATCGTACGAAACAAATAGTAAGGAGAAAGCAAGGAAAGCGGTTGATAATGAAGAGAGTGAAAATCAGATATGGAGGATGTGAAGAACTTAATTAGGAAGTACATACAGAGAAAAAAAGGGAAAAGGGAGCGTACAAAAAAAATTTTGAATTAGTTTTGGAATAAAAAAAGTAATAGACCAAAACTTGGACGGAAAATCTGTTAGTACAGTAGCGCATTTTTGACAATTTCTCTTTTTTAAATATAATAATATTAATTGAATTAATTTTGTTCGGACCTACATCTCCTTACAAATTTATCGGTAAGAATGGAACATGAGTGTTATCCATTAATCTACACATTGTCATGCATTACACAATAAAATTAGAAAATAATTAAACAGCATATTGCAAATAAAAAGTGTATATAAAACAAAAGGAATCAAATCAAGGGACAAAATTTTGATGAAAGCAGAAATTAAATTGGTGGGTGTCGTTATCAAAGACATTGGAGTAGTTGGGATAGTTATCGTGTAGCGCAAGTGGAGGACTTTGTATTGGCTTTTCATCAATTTGAAGAACTAAGGCCAGTGTTTGAAATGCCAGGCATTGTCTTTTTTAGAAACAAAAATCGATATTGTTGTGTGCAATGTACAATTGATATTGATTTTTATGTTTAAATCAAATGATTCTTTTAAAAGGCATATTCTTTACAAAAACAAGTAAATATAACCCTTGCAAAAGAGAACTCTTATTAAGACGTGAGCTAGATTAGTACTAGTACTAGTGGTGCAACACGAAAATTAAGATAAATATTTGACACAAGTGGAATGTGAGATTACCCATGGACAATAGCATAAACAACTAATACATTCCGATATAAAATACACCACTTGACCCGGCCGATCCTAGAATGTGTCATGGGTGAGACCAACCATGACTCATAGTCGGAGGGGTTCAAATTTTTTTTTCCATTACATTTTTAGTATGTTAAGAGGATAAAAATGAACATTAATTAGTATTGGATAAATTAATAATAACATATTATTTGTTAAAGATACGAGAGATCATGAATTCAATTCTTAATTTCCTATAAAAAATTAATTTTTATCATAATTTTTTTTTTTTATCGATGACTCACTTTTATTAGATTATATGTGTTATTAGATTATATGTTTTTTTTTTTGCCTGAGATTCTAAAATTTTCATGACCAAGCTAGACTTGACCATGATAATGAATGGTATGAAAAATTAAGGAAGTGGTAGTTATGTCGACAGAGTCAATGTTGGCGGCGAAGGTTTTTTTTTTGGTAAAGTAATGTACACGATTTGGGATTGACGATGAGCATGAACATGAGAATATTTTTCTATTTTTTAAGCATAAAATATTTCATGTGATTTATGTTTTTTAAGCAATGTAAGGAAATTTTTTTGCCAGTTTTGTAGAGTGTTAAATTCAGAATCATACACTTCTTAATTTTTAAAAAATTTGGTGGTCACCAAACCAATGTTTAGTGGTTTCTCTTTTTACCCGGTGACCCTATTTAGCAACATTGTTGTTATTACCGTTGCTGTTATTGTTTGCTATCGTAGTTTGTTTGTTGCGGTTAGTTACTGCTATTATTAAGTAATATTTATTTAATGTTTGTTACACATATAATTTATGGTTGTTGTTAGAAAAGTTAAATGGCTAAAATGAGCATATATTAAATTCAAAATAAATAATTTAAAACTATTTTGAATAAAATTAAAATTGAATTTTGGTGTGGTTTGAAAGAAGAGACGCGTCTCTACTAAAAAGCAACATCTACATCCTTTTATGTCTAATCAAATATTTTCATAATCTATTAAGAAAAAATGAACTTTTTAAATATATTACCAAACCGGTCCAGAATGTTTTTTTTTTAAATAAGAAAGACCATATATCAACCTATGTGATTTAAACATCCTTTATATTATGAAATACTAGCAATTTTACTCATATTATATGATTTAAAAAATCAAGCAAGTATTGAAAAATAATTAATCAAATTAATTATTTTATGTTGAGATTAAAATAAAATTAAACCATTTACAAAATAAATAATTTAGTGAAATGAGGAGTGCAACTTATCATAGATCAGGACAGTTTTATTAAATATTATTATATTGAATAAAACACTAAGAACTCATTTGGTTGACGGAATAATTATTCCGCAGAATAGAAGAAAAAAGAATAAAAATAGACCAAGTTTGGTAGAGATTTGGTCTAGATTCCGACATCGGAGAGAATGGTTATTCCAACCTATTACAGGACTCATGGAATAGCTATTCCTTCATTTCAAAGAGAAATAACTATTTCGTGATTCCTATGGTAACTAAGAATAGCTATTTCCTCCGATATCGGTTTTTAGACCAAATTTCTATCAAATTTGGCTTTATTCGTTCGTTTTTATTTCTATTCTGCGGAATAGCCATTCCATCAATCAAACTAACCATAAATGAATAAATAAAGTCTTTTTTAATTATTTTTTTATAAGGTTGTACATGAGGGGACTTGCTGAACCTTGACTTGCTTGTTGTAGGTTTTTGTCTAGCCTGTTCCACGTATCAGAACTTAGGATTTGGAATAGTTTACAAGTTCATTATCAAAATCCGACCTGAATCTCGTTAGCAAATTTTTCTCACATTTGTGGGTGAGTTAAATAAGAAAAAAAATTAATATTATACAAATATATCTTAATATTATATATTATAATCGTTATTTAAAACTTTAATATATAGCAAGACTTATGGTATTATATTTAAATATTTAATATGTTTAAATATAACATTAAAATAATTATTAAATGTGATATATAAACATATATTAAATAAAATTATTATTTATCAAGTCAGACTTATCAAATATAAGATTAATAATTTTGGGCTTTAGTGTAATAAAGGTCAGATTTTCTAAAAATGAGTGTGCAAACTTAATTCACAAAAATGAGTATGGGGCTAATCATATACATGGTTTGTAAATATGGTATTTCTTTTCAAGCTGATTACTCTCACAAACTTTTAATAGAATTACATATTTGAGCTTTGAACAATTTTTGATCCTTCATACTATATAATTAGAAACCGTCTGACTTGTTTTTTTTTCAAAATCAACCCTGCTGCTCATAGCAAAAACTTGAAAATGAAGCTTAACAGTCTGGGAAAGCAATCTCAAACTGACCCGTAATATCACATTTCCCCAACCCACAAAATCCCTTCCAATTAGCATAAATACCTTGTACTTTACAAAAATCCAAATAGTAAACTTTACAAAAAAATATTATTAAATATGTACAAATTGATAAGAATACAGGACTTGTTTTGATTTCTTTATATTTTTTCATATAATTACCATCAAATAAAAACAAGAAACTATTTAATACCATTTAATATTTATTAGTTATCAAATAGCATTTTAAACAGAATTAGTAGTAATTATAAAGTACTGTTTGTAAAATGCTTTTAGTTATATGTTACTCATATTGGTTATTTTTAGTAAGAAATTGAGGAATTTCCAACAACTAATTTCAATGGAGAATAAGGAAGAAATTTCATATAATTATTTGGTAGGGATGAAAATAGAAATTTTTTATTTCCAAAACTTTAATAAGAATAAACCTCTATCTATTTTTATATAAACATTTTGTTTTTAAAGCAAAATGCATTAAAATCACCTTGAACTTGAATTATTAGTTGATGACGTTCTTAATTTTTATAAGTTCGGATTAACCCATGAATTTAATAAAAGTGCACCGGTTTATCATTTCAACGTCATGCACCAAATTTTTGATTATATAGTGAAAAATAAAAAGAACATGTTAAAACTAACCAGATTCTGAAAATATTCGAACTTAATTAAAATTTAATGCGCGAGGTTGAGGGAACTTTTATCATGTAAAATTGTCATGTTGGGGAGTCTGCATTAGATTTTTTTATAGGTTAGCATTTCTCACCTAACCAAAGGCTTAAAAAAGAAAGAAAAAATCTGGTAAACCTAAATGACAAAAAAAAGGATTGGTAAGGCGCTTATAATAAACATATAGATCTCTCATTTGACCACACAATACTGTTGGTAGAGCCCCAATTGAACTCCTAGTTTCCATTTTCCACATAGAGAGACTCAGATTCGTAAAATGGCCGTCTCTTCCTGTCCCTGCTTCAAGCTCTTTCCCTCCGCCGCCGCCGCCTTATCTCCTTCCTTCGAGTGCCGTTCCGATGCCTCTGGCACCGACCAGCCCAATCTCGGCCGCTACTCCACTCGATTCAATTCGGTTCGTAATGGAACCGCCTCATTTCTTGGTGGAGGTATGTCCTCTCTGATCTTGAAGTTCCCCCCTAATTTCGTTCGCCAGCTCAGCACCAAGGCTCGCCGCAACTGTAGCAACATTGGCGTCGCGCAAATCGTTGCGGCTTCGTGGTCTAACAATTCCGCCTCCGGTGTCCCTTCGGCGGCGGCTAATGCAGCCGCCGCCGCCTCCGCCTCCACCATTCCCGCTGCTGATCCGGTTAAGTTTGTTGCCGGAAATGACGAAGCTGGGTTTGAGGAGGTGAATGGTAATGGAAATGTACAGTTTGAGGATTCGAGTAGCGATTTGGAATACTCTTCGTTTTTGAGCTCCGATGGTAGCATCACTATTCATGCTGGTATATTCCGATGCGACCTTTTCCTTTCTGGTTTATATATTTTGTATTTTTATTTCCAATTAATATTGGCGTAGATTCATGTATTTTCTCTTTTTTTTTCATGAAAAATCTTATACGGTTATAAGATTCTAATTGATCGAAGTTTTTCTCTGTTTTTGGATAATCTCCAGGTGAGAGGTTAGGTCGCGGCATAGTTACAGATGCAATTACGACTCCAGTGGTTAACACTTCTGCCTACTTCTTTAAGAAAACTGCGGAACTCATTGATTTTAAGGTTAGCGTATAGCCACAAATTCATTAGTTCAACGCTCCTTCACTTCATTTGTTATTTGATGGGTAATGATAACAGATTATTAAATATACGGAAATATGTGTTTGCTTCCAAATTGATATGACAATCTGTTTCTCGACATTTTGTTTATGTATAAAATATGAATAAATAAGAATGGATTTTCTTATTTATGTATTATTCCTGCCTAACTTGCAGGAGAAACGCCGTGCAAGTTTTGAATACGGCCGCTATGGAAATCCAACCACCTTAGTCTTAGAAGAGAAAATCAGGTTTGTCATTTTTAGGCTGCAAAGTATGTTCTTTTACTTTGTTATCTTGTGGTTTATTAAACTGCTGTTTTTTTATAATCAGTGCGCTTGAGGGGGCAGAATCAACTTTGATTATGGCATCTGGGATGTGTGCTAGTACTGTTATGCTGATGGCATTGGTTCCGGCTGGTGGACTTATTGTGACAACCACTGATTGTTACAGGAAGACTAGGATATTCATTGAGACTGTTCTTCCGAGGATGGGGATCACGGTACTGGTTCTTAGTCTTCCTTGTTATTTTCTTGATTGCTGACACAGTGACACACATTGACTATGACGTTCAATTCCTTGCTTCTTTTCATTTTCTTTTTTCTTATTTGTTTATTGAACTTGGAAATATATAGCAGTTTGGTTTAATCTTTTCTGGGTTCTGAAGCTACTGATGTACATGAGCATTTCTCCTGTATGTTCCAAGAAAAAATTATTTCCTTGTTTTTCTAAAATCCTGATATCTGAATCCATACCTGGCAGACCATTGGTCTTGTTAGATACTTCACATTGTTGTTTTATACTTCATATTGGAAACTTCTGTTAATGGGCTGGATTATCATTGATTCTACAGGCCACTGTGATTGACCCTGCAGATATGGAAGGTCTTGAATCAGCTCTAGAGACTAACAAAGTGAGTTGAAATTGTACATTAATAGTATTCTGATATGCTTGTGAAAGTTCCTGTGAGCCTTGCTCTGGTGATGCTTTGTCCTGAGTTGAATCAACCCTCTTTTACTCAGGTTTCTCTCTTTTTCACTGAGTCTCCTACCAATCCATTCCTTAGATGTGTCGACATTAAGTTGGTTTCAGAGCTCTGCCACAGAAAAGGAGCTATACTTTGCGTTGATGGTACATTTGCATCACCTCTCAATCAGAAGGCACTTGCTCTTGGTGCTGATCTTGTTCTGCATTCTGCAACTAAGTTCATTGCTGGCCACAATGATGTGAGTTTGAGCTTGTTGGTTTCGATAGTCAAATGGTACATTGATTTTACACTGAGCATAGTATTAAGTTCTTATATCTATTCCAGGTCCTTGCTGGTTGCATCAGTGGTTCCACAAAATTAGTTTCGGAAGTTCGTAATTTGCACCATGTTTTGGGTGGTACTCTCAACCCGGTGAGTTAATTTTTTTTATTTGTATATCAGGATTTGATTACATTTCTGCTCCAGACACCACTTTATCTTTATGACCCTTGTATTATACTGAAAATGTTGTTGAAATGCAAGGTTTTAAGCTAAATGTTAAATTGGTGTTTGGACTTTCTAGCCTCAGCATTTATAATGCTTTGTTGATCGGCTTTAAGACTGCACCTTAGTTATCAGCATGATTGTTTACTTGCAAATTGTACTCATTTTGCTTATAAATATAACAGAATGCCGCTTATCTGATCATTCGAGGCATGAAGACTTTGCATCTTCGTGTACAGCAACATAACTCCACAGCTTTAAGGATGGCCCAAGTTTTAGAGGCACATCCTAAGGTTTGTAAATTTTTTTTTTCGTAATTTCTTTCATTTGGTGAAAGACTATGCACCTAAGTTTTTCTGTTATTTCAAGGATTTTCATAAAAGAACCTTGAGCATGAAATGCTGATGGCAGCTCATGCTCACCAAGAACATGCCCATTGTTGCCTTCATACGACGGCTTATCATTTCAAAAGGCTTGAAAATTTCTACCTCTTGACTGATTGAAGGATAATAATAATATCTCTATATTCTCCCTTCGTCATTGGAAACTGTACTTAGCTTGAAGATAGTTTGTCTTCAAAATTCAAATCTAGACTTACTTCAGTTAAGCACAACCTTGTAGAATATAATTTTGATGTTCCTTTCATGGACTTCTTACCTTCTGCAATGACATTCTAAATCTCCATTGTGATATGATTTTTGAATAATGCTGTTGGAAAGATTTGAATGACATGAAATATCTTGATAAATCATGTACTTGTTTTCTTTGACAGGTGAAGCGTGTTTATTATCCAGGCTTGCCTAGTCATCCTGAGCATCACATTGCCAAAAAGCAGATGACTGGCTTTGGTGGTGTGGTGAGTTTTGAGGTGAGTATTCTAGACCATGTCAATATGCAAAAAGCCTGTGGTGTGCGCTGTCTACTTTCGTCTCCTCTGGTAAAGAAACTGTTTTCAGCTTATCTGACATATCATTTCATGCTGCAGGTTGATGGTGACTTGATGACAACTATAAAATTTGTGGATTCATTGAAAATTCCATACATCGCCCCATCTTTTGGTGGCTGTGAAAGCATAGTGGATCAGCCAGCTATAATGTCTTATTGGTAAGCTGTCTTTTTTCCTTTTCATTTAAATAGCTGGTGTATTTGTATTTGATTCATGATTTTTATTCTCCCGAACTAGTCTATGATGTATATATCTATGAAGCAAGTATTTATATGCTTTACAAACTGAAATTTCATTCTTGAATTTATTAGGAAATCCATTTTATCATCACATGATTGAATTGCCTCTCTATTTTTTGTTGATGTCAATGCATGAAAGGTCTCTATGATGCATTTCATGTTTCATGTTTGGTGAGTCTATTAAAAGTTGGAACTCTTGAAGTATCAAAGAAGAAACTTCGAGTACTCTATAAAAAGGCATAAAACTTTATGTTCTCAATCCTTCATAACATTGTCTGCATGGACATAATCAGCTATCTGGAATAAATAATGAAATTTCAATACTGCTGAAAACTACTGGGCTGACTATCGGGAAATGGGAAATATGCATGTTCAATCTCTTCTAAAAAATGTCGATCATAGAAGATGTCTTTTACTTTTTATGCATTTTGCCGGAGTTGTGGCTTCTGTCATTGGAAAAAGGATTGCATCATCATATTGTTAATTATTTCGATGCCTGGATTTTGCTAGGGATCTTACCCAGACTGAGAGGGAGAGTTATGGTATTAAAGATAACCTGGTTCGATTTAGCTTTGGACTTGAAGACTTTGAGGACTTGAAGGCTGATGTTCTCCAAGCATTGGAAAACATATAGGCTTGTTCATCAAGACAAGTTGAAATCTGTCCTAGAGATATTATCCGCCGTGTCATCTGTCCCCCTTTTTTTTTCTTTGTTTGCAGTTTGCCGTTGCTGTTTGGTGGTTTGATTGATGTTTAATCACCAAAGTTTCAGTTGGAATTTTGATGTTTAGTAGAATAAGCAAGGAGTGATGAATAACATGGAATCTTGTCATTGTTGGTTTCCTTGGCGTTTGTATTGTTACTTCAGGGCACTTTGATTTTCTGAACCTCGTACTGTGGAAAACTTTTAGGTTAACGACAGTCAGTCTACTTGATTTTTATTCTGGTTTAGCTCTTTCACTTTAGTCAAACATTGAATTTTGTCTTTGTGAAAGTTGGACTTGGACCCTGATATTTGAAATTGACAGTGTGACGTGAGACATATCAAAATTTCATTGTAGTGTGGTGATAGTTTCGTCAACTGTGGCTACAAGTTCAAAAATTATTCAATCAAATTTAAGATGTCATGGAATCGTTTGATCCAAAAGTTTAAGCTGAACCCTCAATTTTTGGTCCAAGTTGTCTTAATACCATGTTATGGAATTGTTTGATTTAAAAAGTTTGGTAAAGTTTATAATATTTTTATTACTAGTAACACCAGAGTTTATTATCGAACTAGGTATAGAATTGCAAGTTCAAAGAATAGCTATATGACTAATGTTTTGATTAGGGGAAAGCAAAATTCGGTTCGGTTTGAAAAGTGAACTGAACTGGACAGAATTGAAAACCGAAAATGTGGGAAAGTGAGAACCGAAATCGAACCAAAATATTTTGGTTCGGTTAGGTTTCAGTCATGGTTAAATCGAAATGATAAAAAATGGTAAAAAATTCTACTTTTCGAAAGGCCTAAAATGATGCAACGGATTATAAAAAATTCAAAACGATAAATTTATAATAAATTGTGAATAAATTGCAACTTAAACGGATATTAAACTTTAGAAATCCCAAAAACTAAAGGAAATAAGAAAAATTGTTCTAAAAATTATTTGACAGTAAAAATTGTTATGACGGATGTGAGAGAGATAACAAATAATAAAGAAAACGACACCCAGATTTAATGTGGTTCACCAACTGTGTGTTGGCTATGTCCACCTAACAGAAGAGAGGAGAGCTTTTTACTGATTTAGGAGAGAGATTACAAATTTACAGAGGTGTTGTCTAGGTGACTACTATATATGTATATTTTGAATGCCATACAAATGAGCCTATTTATAGGAAAGATGGTAGCCAACTTGGCTGCCTAAACAAGTGGGAAGTGAGCTGTTGACAGCCCAAACCGCTGCTGTCATACAGCTGCCCACCTCACCAACTACCACCAACTTGCCCATTTGTCAAAACCACCTTCCAGCTACTTTCCAGCCACTCTCTAGCCAGGTGCAGCTATTGTTGACTAGTCAAAGTGAGCTGGAATTCAAGGCATCCTAACAAATCTCCATCTTGACTTGAATTCTCTCACAAATTACCAGATGCACCTCCTTGGTGCCAGATGTATCCGCTCTCCTCTCCTCTGCCATTTAAAGGCCTATGATATTTAGCAAGTCCAAACAGTGTTGGAACTTGCTCAGTGGAACTGGCTTGGTGAACATGTCGGCAGGATTGTTAGCCGTGCCTACTTTCTTCACCCTGATTCTTTTCTCACTTCTCAGAAAATGATACCTGATATCAATGTGCTTAGTCCTCTCATGATGGACTTGAACCTTGGCTAAGCATATTGCACTCAAGCTATCACAATACACTATAGCCTGGTCCTGATATACGCCTAGATCATTGATTAGTCCTTTTAACCAAATTCCCTCCATGGCTGCTTCTGTCAACGCCATGTACTCTGCTTCAGTAGTAGACAAAGTCATAGTAGGCTGTAGAGTTGCTTTCCAACTCACCACAGAACCACCAAGAGTGAAAACATAACCAGTCATGGATCTCCTACTGTCCACATCCCCGGCATAATCAGAATTCGAGTAGCCGGTTACCAAGCACTGTGTATCACTCCCATAAATGAGACCAACATCTAATGTACCTCTAAGATACCGAAAAATCCTTTTCACAGCCTGCCAATGCTCCTTCCATGGTTTAGCCATAAATCAACTAACAACACTAACAGCATATGCCAAATCTGGTCGGGTGCAGATCATAGCATACATTAGACTTCCTACTGCACTTGCATAAGGAACTCGAGACATGTACACTTTTTCTTCCTCGGATTGAGGCGCATACATTACCAGCTTGTTGTTAGTAGCCATTGGAGAATCTATAGGTTTAGCCGATGACATGCCAAACCTGGACAAAATCTTCTTAATGTACCCTTCTTGTGATAAAAAAAGTTTCTTCTGATTTCTATCCCTATAGATTTCCATTCCCAAAATTTTTCGAGCAGCACCCAAATCTTTCATTTCAAATTCTGCACTGAGACGATCATTGAGTATTTGAATATCAGACTAGTCCCGAGCAGCAATCAACATATCATCTACATACAGGACCAGATAGACGCGAGAACCATCTTTTAGCTTGTTGTAGTACACACAACAATCAAAAGGACTCCTATTTTAGCCGAGCTGCATCATATAGCTGTCAAATCTCTTATACCACTGCCTTGGAGACTGCTTAAGCCCATATAA
>CATIWQ010235715.1:0-12713 GCA_949673415.1 Euphorbia schlechtendalii
TTACTTAATTTAATTGTCAAAAAGTATATTATCAAGGTTTTGAATTTACATTTCTACCATCTAATGATAATCTAGTCGGATTTTATAGTTATCTTATAGTTATTTCAAAACAACGTAATTTTTTGTATTTTTTTACCATGATTTTATTATACTTTATTTATAGTATTTATAATTAATGTAAACATGTTATATTTATGTATTTTTATTTATTTTTTGTATTTGAATTTATTTTTGATATAAAAAAATCGCATTTTATAGTTATCTTATAGTTACCATATAGTTTACTTATAGATATATTCAACATAACAAAATCGTATTTTATAGTTATCTTATACTTAATTCAAATTGATGTAATTATGTTATATTTTTGCTATAGTTTACTTGTAATATGTCAAATTAATATAGTTGTGTTATATTTATTTGTATTTAATTAAGTGTGTGTTTAAACTATGTAACAACTATAAAAGAACTATAAAATAAATATGTATCGGTAAAAAAGTTCGGAAAAAGTATAGTATCGTGGATCTTATTTTGAAGGGAAACATAAAGATGAAAAAAATATTCTAAAGCGGTATGTTGAAAAAATAAATGATTTGTGAGATAAATAAAAAATGAGAAATTAAATTTAAAAATAAAAGAGGAATGTAAAAATGTAAATAAGAAAAGTTTAGAAGGTAAAACTTTCAAATAAATTGTTGGAAACATACTAATTATGTAAATTGCCCTTTAAAAATGTTACTCAAGCAATGTTGTAAACTTCAACACACCGTCTAGATCGATTTTTAAAATACGGAAAATATAATAACTTAAAGTTTTCTATTTAACATAATTTCGTCAAATTCCGCTCAAAAGGTTGCTTATCATGATTTTAAAAACATTGGTCTCAAGGTCGTTCCATCCAAGCTATCTAAAATATATTAAAAATATGTCAGTTTACATGTTCAATCTGGGAATTTCTTAGATGTTTTTGTACGTCATTTGGTTGGTTTACAAAACTTTCAATTGGATAAAATCAGAAATTATCAAGAACGAGAATTTGAATTGCTGTGAAAAACAACAGAGTTTTTCTATATATTTTGCCAATTTCGTTTTTGGTGAAATAAACAACTAAAATGTCAATAGTCATACTGTTTCGGGCAGCAGCCATGTCTAAAAAACATGTTTTTTTGGGTTTCAAGTGTGTCCAATTGACACACTGTTTAGGTCCAAAATTCATTTTTCTGATGAATTTTCCAAATGATGCCAGGGGCTGCTGCCCTTGGACCCCGCACCCGGGGGCGTTGCCCCCAGAACTCCCAAATCGTAACAGATGCAGAACAAGTATGTACTTTGCACCCTCTCAACTTGTTCGATAAAATATCAAAATCGCATTGGTCAAAACTAATCGATCCAATTAAATTAAAATACTAACATTCAACACCATATATTAGCTTTTGATTATAGATAGAACAACCAGGAAAACAATGTATCTTTGAAAAATCATGCTACTTTGAAATTGATATATGGTATTCAGGTGCAAACTTTTGCATTTTTACCAAATTCAAAGGGTTAATTGAAACTTTTACAATTTAAAATTGATATTCAGTGAAAATTATCAAATTCATGGTGCCTAATGGATTCAACATATTCTTGAAAAAAAAATTACTAACATAAATGTACAAATTCACTTAAAAAAACATACACTTTCACAATTAAATGGTTGATTCATACATTATATTGTTGGTGGTAGAAGAGATGTTGCTTCTATTGATCCCGGGGTATCGGTTTGCTGTAGGGAGGTGATGGCAGAATGATAGCTGCTTGTGATGGGCTTTTGGGTCTCGGCCAAGATCAGGGGCAAGTTGATCCACGATTGTCTATTATAGGTACGGGTTGGGATCCTCTTATTGTTCCTTACTTGAAATGCGACACTGATGTTTTAGTGTTTAATGATGGTGAGTCTGTTGTTTATGGTGCCATTGGTCGTAATGTCGGGGGCATTTTTATTTACCCCAAAGTTGGAAATTTACAACCAAACTTGTCTATTTTAGAAGTGGTTTTCAGTTAAGGAAGCTATTTCTTGGTTGGAGTGCCTTCAACATTCACATGTTGTGATTGAAGTCGGCAATAGTGTGTTGTTTGAGGCCTTGACAAGCTCGGATGATGGCTTATCCTATTTTTCTTCTATTATTATGGATTGCAAACGTTTGAAATCGTCTTTTAGTTCAATTATGAGATAACGAGAGCGTGGTTGTTTGCGCCACCTCAATGTGTTGTCCCTCTTCTTTAGTTTTAATACATTTCATTTTCCTAGAAAAGTCTCAAATTAAATGATAAAATTGTTAGTTTCTCGATTAATATTATCACATTAAAAAATTGATTTGATCGAAGAAAAATAGTCCGTTAAATAGAATCAACGTTTATTACAACTTTAAGTAAAGAAACCAAGTAAGTTGGACATAATGTGTAGGTTTCATGCATCTCTAAGTACTTGAATTTATCCACAAGCTAATTAAAGAAACCAAGTCCTCATAGTTATCGAAAAATCAATTACTTTAACTAACAAATGAGCAGTTTGATACGCATTGACATAGAAAGCTTTTATTGAGCTAATAAAAAAGAATTATTATTTAAGATGTTTACTAGATTAATAGCGTCTAGCTATAATATGGTATTGTCAAACCACTTGAGAGCTTCCCTATGACTCATCGATATTGACATATAAGCATCTCCACCTCCCATGATTAAGCTAAACCGCAATCACATTACCATTAGCATCCTAAATTAAAGCAACCGTGACCAAACCTTCTAATTGAACAGAGAACATGCGCGTCAATGTTGCATTTTTTCTAATTCGCTAGAGGTTTGGGTCAAACGGCAACTGAAGGAACTCGTTGATTAGGCTGAATGTTGTGGTTGACCGACATCCATTCACTAAGAAAACCAAGACAATGTCGTAAATTGGGAAGCAACTCTGAATTTGTTGTTCCTACTTCCAAATCCATTTGTTACGTCTAACCCAAGTTGCCCATATTAAGCATGCAATTCCACCAAATTTGCAAAATCATTGACAACCCAAATCCACCAATGTGAATCACTATGCAAAATATCAGTACAAAAGCAGGAATGTGGATTCGACTATATCTCCGCACAAAGGACATAATTTGCCGCATAAAACACACTTAAACATGTCTTTGTTGTAGCCTCTCCAAGAGTAGGGATGGAATTAGGGGCAACCTTCCATAAGAAGGTTAAAACTCTATGGGATTTTCAGCTCCCATGACAAACACCAAATAGGGTGGTTGAAATGGAAATATATTTTTTTTTGGTATATTTATATATTTCAATCAAATTTAACTATACATCCAATTTTAATAATTGAATTTTAATTTCAAAGTGAATCTTATAAATAATAAAAAAATTCAATATCAACCATTAAAACTGGATATCATGTAGCAGATAAACATTATATTCTATAATATTTATTTACAAAATAAAATTTTTAATCTACAAAATCTTAATGATTCTCAGCTTTGACTTTTGTTCATGGAGAGTTGTAACTTTCAGAACATTTCCGTTGTGGCTAGTATAAAATGTTTAATTTGATAATACATTTTACACAATAATCAGGATCAATATTATTTTTATGATAATCAAATTGTTTCTTTCATTCACTGTAACTCTTTTTTTTCCAAAGTAAACAATTATTTTATCCTTCGTACAAGTGACGTAAACTTTAATCAAATTGTGATAATCGCAAAGTAAGCCAGAAACAAAGTTAAATTTGAAAAAAACATTTTTATGAATATAAATTAATATAACTTCACATAAATAATTTTTTTATCAAATTTATTTATAAATATCTAAATTAATAAATATTAATAATATGTTGATAAATTATCTGATTACTTATTTTTCAATAACATAAAAGGTAAAATTTATTGTTATTTTATTTTTTAAATAAAAATTACATTGTTTTTTAACATTAAACGAATGGCATGAAATTTTACTAATAACTAATAAGGTAAATTATTGGTGCCAAGCATATGGAATTACTATCACTTTGAAGATAATTGAATTGCATTGTGTTTAGAAACTCTTTGTCACGATGCTGACATTGCGAGGTTTTATTGGCTGAAATCTAAACGTAACAAAACCGTCCACAACCGCACCGGAAAAAGGAAAAAGAAGGAGAATGCGCCTCTGAGATCCGTCGTCGATCTGATAAAATCCACAGCACAGCGTCAGCTAGAAGAAGCTGTTTTCCTCTCTATTTATCGATATTTGGATCTATAAGAATTTTTGAAAAGAGAATTGGTGTAAGGGCTGAGTTATTAGGGTTCTGATACTTTTGTCTTCATTTTGAGAGAGGGAGAGAGAGATTGGTAGATCGCTTGAACAAGATGAATATATTCAGATTAGCGGGTGATATGACACACCTTGCCAGCGTTCTGGTTTTGCTTCTCAAGATCCATACCATCAAATCATGCGCTGGTACCGCTTCCTCGATTCTATACTCTTGTTTCCGATTTCTAATAGAAATGTATGGTGGAAATGAAAATTAGGTGTTGAGATGTTGGAGATCTCAACTGTTTTTCCTCCTATCTTAGAGCTTCTGTTCAATTTATTTTGGAAATTGATTGTTTAGTTGCTTAGCTGGTTTCTAAGCATGGTCAATGTAGAGCGAATCATTTGAAGATGTTAGGTTATTGGCTACTTTTTTATGGAAAATAGAAGTTGTGTGTTGATTTGCCCAAGTAATTGTTTGGTTTATGATTCTTTCACGTGCTTAGTTTGGATTGCTAATTGTTGATGAAGTGTATGTTGAACTGTAATGTAATGCAAAATGTAGGACCATATTTTGACATAGCTAGCTGCCTGTTAGAACCACATGTTTTATGTGTTACTCCGAAATCTTTAAAACATATTGAATTCAGGAAAGTAAGATATGCACAAGCTAGACTGGAATAAATTAACGTATTATTTTACTTAAAGTGTGATCTGCGAAAGACATGGATATAATATCTCCTTGCTCTTTTTGTTGAGTGCTGACTACTGACTGGAATTATGGGAGTTAATCTTGTTCTTTACCCTCAATGATGTGTAATTGTGTATAATATTATATTAGTATATTGTCTAGTTAACAAGCATTGGCAATGACAAGATTCTCAGCATCTAAAATGCAAATAATTTGTCCAGTGAGAACACTTCATATATTTAATAATTTATGAAACTGGTTATGGAGGTGATAGGTTTTGAAACCAGGACCTTAGGGCTCCATTTGGAAGCCCCTCCCTCCCAATTTATCTACTCATGGATTGGTGTGAGCTGTGAAGTGAGATTAATGTTAGTTGTTTGTTGGCAATAGTGGATGTGAACAGCATTCTTAGTGATCTTGAAGAAGAATGTGAGCAACCTATTTTAGATAGTTTTGGGAGTCCAGGGGCATTGAAAGGTTTCATAGGGCACACAAATTTTGCCAAGGTTTAGTTTGTCTTTCTTGGGAATTGTCTTACTATTCTAGCTGATATATATTATGTTGTATCTACATGTTAAGAATAGGGATGGTGTGCTTGTCAGTTCATGGAAGTATCACCTCAGGTTTTGAGCCAGTATGCTCTATTTGTTTACTCTTAGTAGATGTATTTTGTGTTTTGACCTTCCCATTAATCCTAGGAGTTCTTATTGGCTCTTAAGTTGGAATCAAGTGCCCGTGAAGTGTGCGTATTTAACAAGCCTTATTAGACAGATAGTCAGATACATTGAAAACATGCCTTGTGGATACTGGATCTAGCTTTAGTGTCGGGGTTAGTGTCATCAGTCATGTAGGGATAACGTTGAATTGACAAATTTCCCCTGATGAGGTATCTACTAGTCTAAGCATTCCTTTGAGGAGCCATCTAACTGATCCTCAATGCAGAGCCATATTATTGAATTTTATTTGTGCTTTCATGGAATATAACATTCTTGTTTCGATGATTCTCGTACTTATTAGCCATGGATACGAATGCATCTAAGGTTTAGAAGCACCACTTTGACTCAACAACCCAAAGCGGACAAGTTTAAATGATACAAATTTGCTTAATCGTGTTTTTCAATTCTAGGGCTATTGTTTAAGCCATGCAAACATTGCAGCTCATATTAAGTTGGGTTAGGTATTGCAAATACGAGTTTATCAGATTAAACTAAAATAGAATTTTCTTTTATTAATTTTGAAAATTTCAACCACTTCTCAGTTGCTAGTTTCATGTACCATACTGTTATGCTGTATATCCTTAGTATTCTTTACTATTAGGACCTGCAGTATTACAATTTATCATATCATTTTTTATAACTGAATGTGCTATGTTCTATGCAGGTGTTTCTTTGAAGACTCAAGAACTCTATGCTCTAGTTTTTGCCACTCGTTATTTGGATATATTTACAGATTTCATATCATTCTACAATACTCTCATGAAACTAATATTTTTAGGAAGCTCATTTTCAATTGTTTGGTACATAAGGAACCACAGGATCGTTAGCAGGTCATATGATAAAGCTCAAGATACTTTCCGCCATTATTTCCTAATAGTGCCCTGCTTACTATTGGCCCTTGTTCTTAATGAGAAATTCACGTTCAAGGAGGTTTGTTTTTCACACATACTTGACATTTTCTTTTTGAAATCCTTATAGCTTTTTCTGGCACACTACAGTGGTAGAGTATGTTTTTGGGATAATTTCCAAAGGGTACATTATCTTTTGAACTTGGTCAGTAAAAGTAGCATTTCTCTATTTCCCTGCTTTTGATCAGGTGATGTGGGCATTTTCTATATATCTTGAAGCTGTTGCCATACTACCACAGCTTGTTCTGTTGCAGAGAACTAGAAATATTGATAACTTGACTGGACAATATGTATTTCTTCTTGGGTAAGCTACCATTTCCACATTTTTTTGCTAATTGATACTTGCATTTGTGTTTTTTGGTCAAATATGTTCATTTGATGTCAAAATCACATTGCTTTCCTTTCTAATCTATAAAGATTTAGCGTATAACATTTTATGCCCAACAAGTTTCGGTCGGTTCCTGTGAGGTATAGTAGTTCCTGATGTAAAACTGCAGGAAAAACAAAGATTATATGTTTCCAGGCAGTTAAGATCACTGCCTTTGTTTTCCTTGAAATAATTTGTGGAAGCTCAGTGTTGAAGCTTAAAATTTTTTGCTAGGTTTCATTTGCTCAAATTGGTCTACGTGTGTGTGTAAATATGCAATCTGTTGTCTACTTGCCTGTTCTTGATAAAGAGTGAAATGTACAAGTAAATATCCAACATTTCCTTTCTCATTGCAGAGCATACCGGGGTCTGTATATCCTCAACTGGGTTTACCGCTACTTCACTGAGCCACACTATGTTCATTGGATAAGTAAGAAGAATCACTCTTTTAATTCACGTGTTTTTGAGTTAATCTTCTGTACCTATCCAACTAAAAAAGTACTTGTGCTCAAATGAATGCATCTATATACATGCAAACAATGCATATTAGCATGCAAAAATACATGAAACAAAATAAAGATAGATGCTCAAATAAGTGCTTCTATAAAAATTGAACACGTATGGATAGTAGCATGCAAACTATAGGCAAGCCTTTTCTCACTCTTTCAAGAAGGGATAACAATTAGTTCTCGAGAGACTATGGACTGCCCTATGTTAAATACTGTTTAGAATTTTTGATAATGAAATCAAAAGAAGGAACAGCTTTTTTTGTACGTGAATATATCTTGATTAAAAAGTCTTTGGAAATAGGAAAGTGAAGATGCACAGCACTGAGGTTGATCATGCTTGTATTGCGTGTTCTTTGAGTTCATGAAGTTTAGTAAACGTGATTTGGTATAAATAAAGTATCAAATGAATCTGCTGCATCACTTTCAAAATAAACCTAGGCATAAATATATTCACTTTTAGAAGACAAAAGGAAATCATGATTCAGTATATTTGGTTTGCTGAACTAAATTACTAATTGCATGTGGTTTTTTGTCCATACTTCATGAAGGCAAAAGGAACAGTTTCGTGTTGCTAAATTTGGCCTAGCCTTATTGCCTGTTTGTTTGAAGTCTTAAGGCTTTTTCAACTTATAATTCATTCCTTCAAATTAAGTTCATAACTTTTCAATAATGAAAAAAATTTACACTGAAAGTACATTTCAGTTAAGTACACCTGAAAAGTACTGAGCTCAAGTCTGTTAAGCTAATTACTGCTGCTGTTTAATTTTTCAATTGCCATGCTGTAGGAAACTCATAAAAAATGAACTCTTTGTCTCTTGCTGAAGATCTCAGCTTTTGTTAACCACAAGTCACCAATTATAGGGCCCTTGATCCTAAATAAACCCCTTTGCTTTTAGATATTGCATTTAAGGCAATGTATAATCAGATGTCAGATTGTTAAACTGTACTTCCCTGTTTAACATTGCAAGTTTATAAATCCCTCAAACATAAATCAAACTAAGTTAATAAAAGTTAAATTTACATTTTGGTTTGAAAATACAAAACTCAGCAATGATTGAATGAAATCATCCCTGACAAGAATCCAGTCATTCTTAGTATGCCCTATTGCTTAACATAATGTTATCTTTTTGTGTTCGCTAATTGTAATCCCCATTCATAAATGATCCGCATTTCACGGAAATCGCTTGCAGCATGGATTTCAGGGCTTGTGCAAACATTACTCTATGCGGACTTTTTCTACTACTACTTTGAAAGGTGCTACATATAACCAATGATATTGCAGTTACATATATATTCTTGTTCCATCTGTCCTGCTCATGCTCTTTTCTTTTTGTAATTATGATGCAGTTGGAAAAACAACAAGAAGCTTCAGTTACCTGCTTAGACCTCCAAACTTAATTGGAGAGATGCTGCTCAAGGACAGACCCAATACTTTCTATTTGTTTTTTAAGATAACCAACTGTTTATTTCTTTATTTTTGAACTTAAACTAGGTGGTTTATAGAAGAAACATAATGTGGATTTTAATACTAACATCTAAAAGTTATGCTGGGACAAATTATAAACCTATTTAATGTTTTTTATTTTGTTTCTTTATGCGCTAACATGCTACCAAAACAAGGCAATAATTATACATGCGCGACTTTTATCTTCCGAAAGCAGGCTCTTCTTTACATATTATACGAAAGGTTTGAACGTGTAAATTATTGTTCATTTTTACCGTTTGATATATTATATTAAATTTAAGCAAAAATTGTACTGACAGAGAAAAGTTATTAAGGTTGATGGACAATTCAACCAAAGAAAATAACTGGAAATGAAAGTTTTACAAATTCTACCTCCTACATGTTATGAAGAAAATGAACATTTCGGTCAATCTAAACTCATGTTTTAAAAAAAATAGTAACAGTTACACTATTATTGTGTATAACACAGGCGTGTAAACTCCAATGCTGAAACATATTCTGAAAATTATCAAGTGTTGCCCTTAATGAAATAGAGGGGCCTAAACAACAATATAGGACAAGTGCAAGGACCAAAAGTGACAAAATCTAAATGCAAAACCAAAATGATAAATTTTACCCAGAAATCTAACCCTTCAACACATTAAAGAAAACGAACCCTGTAAATTTGTCATTCATATTCCAGAAGAAGACTGATTTCGCAAACTAAATAGAAGCATAAGAAAGCTAAATAAGATAGTGCAAGACTTCAAGTTCAATTCCACATTTATAATAATATGCTAAATCTAAAGTCACAACATAAGGGCCATAAAAACCTCAACTTCCAACATCTGCTTCAGTTTGATTTCGATTTTTACAGTAATACTGATCAACCTCCGACTTGATGCATCATTGCATCAATTTCATCTCCATCTTCCATCTCAAGCTGCCCTCCGAGAAACATAAAACATAATCACAAACCAATAGAAAACATAAACTTCTATAAAAAGAATAGATTCTGCAAAGAAAAAAAAACTGTAAAACCATTTACATTACTACCTCATCAGGAGTCTGTTGTTCACGCAGCCTGCGGCCATCAAACAGAAAAGCAACGGATTTGATTGCCTATCACACTATGCTGTCATAGCTTGGTGCTTCGCTTGATCCTGAAGAACACTTCATTTCTATCCTATATAAAGAGCAACTTTACTAGTTCAAAAGTAAATAAGAACAATAGTGTGAACAATGTCAAGTCATTACAAAATAATGTGCGAAACATAATCATATAGTTGGAACTCATAGATCCTAACGTCGTTGATCAACAAGAGTTTCAGCTATTTTCACGTATTCTCAAAAACATACAAAATTGCCAATTTAACCTTACCCTCACTAGTCTGTAAAGTGTAAACTATCAAGTGCATTTTTCTTTCACTTGTACTCGATTACTTCTATATTCCATTTGTTTGGCTCATGGATTTTTCATGGTTCCAAATTAAAATATCGTTTTTTTCATGCTACAGTTCTTTCACAGTTTTTTCACGGTTTCAATAACCATGAAATTATATGACGGTTTCATAAATTTTAAAGGGTCAAATGCACTTCCAACTCTCTCAATTGGTTTCATCTCGTCTACTACCCCTGGGCATTGAAAAGGTTCTCGTAGTCCCCTCACCTTTCAAAAAATGCACTAATTTGCCTCATGAATGGCACGTGTTACTTTAAACTTTTCAAAGATGTTATTCTCCGGATTATTCTCTTTACAATGAGAATCACAGAGTAAAATAGTGCATGTTTGCAAAAATGAGGGGTTGCCGGGAATTTTTCAAAGTTCAAAAGGTAGTATCTAAATGGGAAAATTTAAAAAAAGTACATTGTGGTTTCACACATTTGCAAAACGGGGTGAAAGAATTTTTTTTTTTTGGCAAAAGAGGTTGTTGTTTCAAAAAATTTGCAAATAGAACATCTTCAACATTAAATTTGTCACGAAAAGGAATAATACTGTTTATTTTTATCCGAATTTTTTTGGGATGGGTAATCATAATACACACATGATAGATAAAATTTTAAATTTTTTTATATAACACATATATTTTCTAATTAAAGTATGATAATAAACTTTAAAAAATTGTAAATCCAAAATTACTCAAGTCACGACTATAATTTTTAAATAATAAGATTAAATTATAAGAATATTATATTGTTAGATTTTTCAAAGAAACACCACTATTCTAAAATCATAGATCCATTTTTACAAAAATTACCCCTTTTACAAAAAAATTTCTCATAAGACAGTTTTATAAATGAGTAAAATCAAGGTACTTTTATCGAAGTTTGCCCGTATAAAAAGGCTAACGAATAAGATGTAATATTTCACACAATTCCACGGGAAACGCGCATTAACAATTCACACTTCTTCCTCTCTCCTAACAACATTTACAAACTACCCGTGAAGGCGGGATTAATGGTGAAATAAAAAAAAAAATCTAGCGAATATAGGAAACAAAGTAAATTCCTTGACCAAACAAAACCTAATTCAAAATTCAGTTTTCAAAGCCTGACTGGAAACTCATACAGATTTCCTGAACACAAACAGAAGCATAGGCGATTACCTGATCCTTCACTTTCAAATTAACATGACCACACTGATCCGCAGGAGCACCACCGGCGCCGGTTGCAGACTTCTTTTTTAACTTTCCGATGCCCTTCTTAATAGGAATGATAGCACTAGCCTTTGCTCCTGACCAGGACTCTGGCCGGATTTTCACACTAACGAGCCGAGTAAAAACTCACTATATACTCGACATTGGTTAGATGGTTGACTCGGTGCTCGTTAACGAGTTAATTACTAAATAATTTTATTGTTTTATGTCTAAACGAGAACATAATAAAAATTTATATGGATATAAAACAGCTAGACTCCATTTTTAAAATTCAAATCGATTCAAATCAATCCTTAGTTCAACATACTTCACTTCAAATTTAGTCAAGTTTGTTTTGATTTTTAGAAATTGAAAAGAATATGACATTAATTTGTTAGATGATAATGGAGATCGTATATCCAACTGTTTATATCCAAAATTACTTTGATCGTATTGTATTTTCACTACATTAAAACTTTTAAAAAATTGATGTGGACAAGACATATTATAGGGTGGAATGAAGCTTTGATACTTATGCATTTGGGATTTTAGTTGAGTTATTAGAAAAAAAACTTTTTAAATAAAAAAATATTGATTGAATTCTAATCATTTAAAATGCATCTCGATTTCAACTTCTGAAACCTGAACTGAACTTAACTTAATGGACCTAAACTGAACTTAACTTAACTTAACTGAACTTAATGAACCTGAACTTAATTGAACTTAATAATAAATATATTAATTATTAAAATAATAATAAAACCCATTAAATATAAAAAGAAATAAATTATTAATAATCATTACAAATAATATTATTAACAACTACCTATATAAAATAATTAATAAAACAATGAACCTGAACAATTTTCACCCATTATGATCTTTTACTCAAGATATGTTATATCTAATTCAGTGAGTCAAGCTCTGATACCAATTGTAGGACCCAGTAAGGGTGTTAAACAGGTCAGAGGGGGGGTGAATGACTCTTTTTCGAGTTTTCGTTTAATCTTCAGAAGACTGCTTCAGAAGTTGCTTCTGAGTAAGTATTAGTTACTCAGAGTCCCCCTTTATAATTTATATGTTTCAGATGCGGAAATGATATACAAAATTAAGCTGAGTAAAGAAATACAAACAGTGATTTTTATCCTGGTTCAGCCTCTGCCTAATCCAGTCCTT
>CATIWQ010235742.1:0-18004 GCA_949673415.1 Euphorbia schlechtendalii
TTATCAATAAAAGTTTTCATTCTTCAATATTTGTTTGTTCGATATTCGCAAAGAATAGCATCCTAGAGGATGTTCTGTATGGGCCAAGACTGAATTCAAAGCAGATGTAGGAATTGCGGGAATTGATGACTCCCATTAAAGAGTGGATATGGTTTAATCAACTTTAGCTTTCACTTGCATACCATACAACTTTGCTTTTCTTTCTACTTATACTTTCTATTTTGAAGTTTATGATATGTCTATGTGTCACAATGCGTATTTCGTGTTAAATCTTTTATGTTAATCAAGTTATATGCGTTAGAGTTAATTTTAAGAGTAATTTCGGGGTTAACAATATCGTGTATAATCACTGGATCTGTGATATAACCCTGTTTAGTGAGCCATTAATTTTTTAATGGTAACTTGCTAAATGTGCCTATGTGAGAGCGACCCGTACTAAGCATAGTATTGATGTTGTCCAGGTTTATATGATTGTCTTAATTCATTTGTGCTAGATTTAGAAAAGTCATTTCATGTGTTGATTTGCGGTGAATAATTGAACATCTGAGTGTTTTGAACCGAGTTTGTTAGATTAGTTTAGCGAATTGTAACATCTTTGTTGAACTTTCATGTTTTCTCTGCTATCCTTATTTCGTAGGGAAAATCTATCTATTGAGATTCTCTAGTCTTCCACATCTATATTTACTCATTTTTCATTCTAATCTTCCTATCCAAAACCTCCAATCTATTTTTATTTTATTTACTCTATTTTCCCTTGTTGATCTTTAGACTTTGTACCTTCCCTGTGGGTTTGATGTCTTTTAAAACTACATCGCAACTGTATACTTGCAATTATCATCATTTTTCTATTTGATAAGAGGTACTGACAACACCTATATTTTACGTGAACAAGTTTCTGGAACCATTGATATATAGCCGAATCTTGTGAACAAAACTATTAAACTTATCAGTAGAAAAATGGTGAATGGCTATATGGAGTGAGAACAGCACATACGTGTTACTATGAATAGTCTAAATATCCCTAGTCGTAGTTTCATTGAGACTGGACATCAATGGAGCAAATAGACTAGCATGTGTAAGCTTACCTCTTGGATTAGTTCCAAGCAGCTAATCTCACGAGCTGAAGGTGGTACCTTGAGTTAATACATGAATGTATTTGGGTAATATATTGGAGGCCGCCATAAGATAGACACTCGAAAAATAACTATATCCATGTGTTGGTGTCATGTCCTATTACAATAGCAGTACGAGTATCCTCAGACCTGAGATACCTATTACCTTATGTAAGAGTTGATATACTTTGAGTCATACTTATTAATACCCTGGTGACCAGAATGACACAAGAATAGTATGTATTTTTCGCTGGGGATTTCTGGGAAAAAATCATCGCATCTTACTCCGATTCCTTATGAAAGATATTCAGTCTATTAGAATAGAAGTTAAAGAGGGTATTTATGCTCGGCTACGCCTTTGCTAGAAAGCCCATTTGATCGTCTAGAGCTATCGGGTTCCATAACGGTCTGGAACGCTAAGCCTAAAGGTTCCCGAATGGGAAGCCAAGTTTAGGTTAACCTCTAGTGGCTCTATACTTTGGGATCCTATGAGGTCACACACTTTGGGTCTTTATCGGACCATGTAAAGAACCTATGGACTGGGTTTGTACCGAAAATGTAAATTGAGAAATCAGTGAGAAGAATTATTAATTGATTTAATCAAATTAATAATTAATAGAAATAATGAAAAGATAGGAAAAAGGTTGCACAAAGCGAGCAACCGAATTTTCCCGTTGCGAGTGGGCCCCAAACCGAACATGGGTTGTTCAAAGTGGGGCCTGCGCGGCTGCCCCAAGAGCGTTGCCGTAAGGCAGTTCTTGTGCAGCCTACTCGCAAGCCCGCGAGCCCGCAAGCCGCAGCTTGCGACACAAGGCAAGCCCACTAGGGCTTGCCTTGTGGCAGTCGCAGGTCAACCCGCGAGTATCTATAACCACGTGGTTGGCCTGCTATAAATGGGATGGGATTCATCCCATCCCATGTAGAGTATTAGGGGGAGTCTATCTCTCCCCCCTATTCCCTATAAATAAGCTTCAAAGCCTCATTAATTCATACACACCTAAAAGCTTTGAGCTTGTTTTCTCTCTGATTTCTATTCTCATCTTCTTTTGTTGTGCGAGATCCTCCACGAGTTTCTCTAAACAAATCGAAGAGTTCTTTTAGAAGGCTCAAAGTTTAAGTGAGCTTTCAATTTTTATTTTTGGGTTGATTTACGAGTAGTCTAGCAACTACTATCAATCGGCGGGTTCTACCTCTTCGTGGTTTTGGTAGATGAAGATCCGTGTGGATCAAGTCATAGAGGCTCTCCTAGTTTGGAAGCTTGTACCATTGGAATTGTTCAAAGGGAACGTAGCTACCAAAAGAGATATCAAGCATGCATCAACTGGCAATGCTTTAATTTTTAGATGCTAGGTTTCTTTTATAAGTTTTATAAACCTAAAAGCATCTATGGAACATTTTAACCTAGATTATGCCAATCATGGTATGCTTAGGAGATCCTCAAGTTAATTTTAAGTTTTTGAATTTCTGCCTTGCAACCTATGCATGTTCAATTACTGTCTTAATTAACCAACATATCATTTATTGGACCCAAAATTCTTGATATGGAAGCACAACTGAAGATCGCACTATCTGCAGTAGATCTCAGAGCTCTGCTTCAATGCTTTCAACAGTTCACGTGTCAAGGTTTTGATTAGATCACGCACCTATCCAAGTGTCATCCATCTTCTTCTCAGTGAGCTGAATGATCAGGAGTTCCTTACTTCTAAAGGAAAGCAGTAGTTGTAGAAAGAGATATCCCCAAAGATTATTGTCCAACAAGAGGACTTCCAAGCTACCCTTGATGCCTTTAATCTTTTCTTGGAACAAATTGTGAAGTGCCAGATATCAAAGGGGGAGAAGGTAGTTGAAGATGCTCTCTAAACGATAAACCTCAACAAGGGATCTCTTCCAAGGTGACCTTAGTATCCTCCTCCTAATCCGCATCATCAACCTCCTCAACAACAATGACCAAAGCAAAGCCAAGAAAAGACTGAACCCTCCTCTTCCTCTTCCAGGCTTACAAAATAAGGCCTTGTACTTAGTAGTAGATTTTAGCTTGTAATTATAATAAATCTTAGTATTGTAATCTTAGCTCAGGACATCAATTATGTACTGACTAAGTTATTTTGATTAATAAAAATTACAAGTTTATACCTCAAGTTAAGATCTTCTTAACATTAATTTTTTTATGCTGTATGTATGTTTTCGCTGTGTGTTGAATATATGATGCAGGAACTCATAAAAGAGACCAACTTCAAAATAAAGCTGAAGTAAGATAAAAGTCCCAAAATGAAGAAAAATCCTCTAAGTATGAGGTATCTGAGCTGCTTGAAGAAGACTCACTTAGTATGGGGGAGTTCAAGCTAACTAAGGGAAGTCGCTAGTCTTGCATCACTTTCCAGGTATTTCTAACAACTCTAAACTATCTTTTTCAATTAATCTCTTCTACTACCTAGCTTGCTATCTATCCAAATGGAGGAGATTGTAGAACCCAAGTTAATAGTACTTCACAGTACTTAAATGTTTTGGAAATAGCAAACTGACTAGGATAGTGAAACTAATTGAGTACTAAGTATACTCTTAATTAGTGAAGCTCACTTGAGTATGTTTAAGGAAAAATAACTCAGTTTGCGGAGTAATTAATTAAGTTACGCTTAGAGTAGAAAGCTGAGTCTATGCTGAGTACTACATAGTTTAGAAGTATATCAACTCAAATGTGATGAGTTAGCTTTTATTAATTAAAAGCTGAATTGTTTGACACTTAGAGAATTAAATGACACTTGTGCTGCTAACATTTTATGTGAGAGACGGAATATTCTTTCGATGCTTTACATGTAATAAAGCACTGAAATTAATGAAGATTTTTAGTGGTCCTCATAAGACAAAAAGGTGTTAGTACGGAATGTCAGAGATTCCTCGTTAAAGTCCAAGGTAAAACGAATTCTTTGTCATGCGTCGTTTCTCAGTGTCTCCGCGTGCCTTTGCAAGTGTTAGCAAATGTTAACCAATCTCAAGATTCCACATTGCATTTCGTGTGCCTCTCTCTTAGACCATTTTGCTCAAAGACAAATGAGTTTTTATCAATGGAATTTTATCAAGCCTCAACGTTCAAATTTCTATCTCTAAATATCCTGGAATCTATCTCCAACGGGAATATTCGAAAGATATGAAGAGAGGAGAAATTGAAGAACTGCAAGGATGAAAATTTTGCAACTACTACTTTGCGATGCATCAAGTATAAATAGAAGACTAAAGCAGACGTTCAAACTTGGTGAATCACCTTGAATTTCTTTAAGAGCTGAAACTCTGCACAAATACTCCCAGCTTCAAGAAATTACAAATTCAAGAAATCAGCAAACAACCATTTCAAATCTATTTGTAATTGAGAGAATCAATACTTAGATTTAACATTGTAAGGATTGAACATTTTATAAGTTGAATTCAGTCCTCAATATTTTATTCAAATTTGAGTGTCGGTTTGGGAAGGGTACCCAAACTGAGTTGAGCGATAGTTAGAAAGAAATGTACTTTCTATAAAACTTGTCTACCCACTGTAAAGGCTGCTCCACCTAAGTAAGGAACGAACACTAGTGGATTTAAGCTCGAAGAAGGAATCTGTGGACTTGAGGTAGGCTCAGGGCCGAACAAGGATGAAACCAGGTGTTGAAGTTCCAAACTTTTGCTTTAGCTTTTGTCACGCTCAGCTCATTCATTATTCTTTCTATTGTTAAGTGTTCTTGCTTGAAAAACCAATTCGAGCTGAGTAAATTACTCAGCAAGAGATTGCAGATAAACTGTGCCAGCGAAACTGAGTAGTTTATAAGTTTTTAGACCAACTTAGCACGCATCTAAAAACTTAAATTGGTTAAATATTTTTATAAATCTAGAAAATAACCAAGAAATGCATTCACCCTCCATCTGCAGTTATTTATAAGTTGTCTAAGGACCAACATAAGCCCCTCACATGGGCTTGCCTTAAGCACTGCAGGCTTTGCGAGCAACCTCACTTGCAGCAAGTTCCGTGCGCCTTCACAAGTACAAGTAGCGCTTGCAAGGACTCCTTGCGGGCTTTCCTGCAAGCGCTGCCAAGCAGCACTTGCAAGCCCTCAAGTGCTTCTAGCGCTCGCATGAGCTTGATTCACGAACTCTTGCGAGATTTCTCGCAAGATCCACTTGCAACACTTATGTTTTGGTTTTTCCCCTTTCTTTCTGACATTTTGGTCCGACCAAAATTCATCCAATTGAGTTTGACCTTTTTTTCTTCTATTCTCGATATAAACCCAGTTTATAAGTTCTTTTCTAAGTCCAGTAAAGACCCAAAGTGTGTGACCTCATAGGATCCCAAAGTATAAACCCGTTGGAGGTTAACCTAAATTTGGTTTCCCATCCGGGAACCTTTAGGCTCAAATTTCCAGACCAATATGGAACTTGATAACTCTAGACAATCAAACGGTCTTTCTATCAAAGGCGTATTATACCCCGATACTCAGAATGTCATGTGCTTGTGACTTGATCCAATTCTACAATAGTAACCAATACAATACACTCCTTCCATCAGGTTAAGTACCATCCAGTTTATTGAGCTCAGATTAAGTGTTAGCTCATGTAATTGCCGTAGATATCCTGGAATTAGACTTGTTCACGAAGAACACCATTTTCCACAATGTATCAATATTGACTAGAAACCCATTCTATCAATCTTACACTCTTATCAGAGGTTTATGAGTGTGTCACTTCAACAAGAGGCTTTAAGGTACAACTCCCATTATATCACTATATCAGGAGCGATGGATCTAATCTTGACTACTCGGCTTAGTAAAGAGTGATCATCACTATACCCGTAATCACCTGTATCATCCTAATCACCAGGGTATGAATAAGTATGACCCAAAGTATAGCAACTCCCATACAAGGTAACCAATATCTCAAGTTTGAGGATACTTGTACTAATACTGCAATAAGACATGACACCAACACATAGATATAGTTAATTCCAAGTGTCTGTCTTATAGTGGTCTCTAATGTATTACCCGAATACTTTCATTGTTAACTCAAAGTGCCACCTTTAGCTTGTGAGATCGGTTTCTTAGATCTAATCAAAGGAGTAAGCCTACACATGCTATAGTCTGTCCACTTCATTGATGTCCAGTCTCAATGAAACTATGACTAGGGATATTTAGACTATTCATGGTAACATGTGTGTGTAGTTCTCACACCACATAGCTCCCACTATGTACTCACACTTTCACGCTATGAAGTAATCATGGACTTTGTCTTATCAATGAACATATACATAATATCACACACACACACACACACACACACACACATATATATTTATATGATACCAATGAGATTTATAATTTAAATAATCATCGATAAATAACAAAGATGCCTTTATTATCGATAACAATAATCTGAAACTGCTTGTATATTATAACTAATAAAGATATATCGCCCTAATTGCCTCTAGGGCATACAACATGTCTTAAAATTTTCCCTTTCTCTTTCTCAACATTATTATTAGTAGCCAAATTATGGGTATCAGTGCCTAATGTTGAGCTTTTGCTTTCTCCATCTCTAATCGCTATTAAAAAAAGGTTGGTAGGATCTTGTGATTCTTTATTTGAAGATGATGAATCTTCAGGATCAGAGTCACCCCATGTTCTAATGGGAGCTTCATCTTTCTTGCCAAACTTCTTTTTAAACTTGTCCTTTTTTAAGACAGCTGGATTAGATATGGCCTTTTTCAGCGCAACTAAAGCACTTGATGTCTTTGTTGAACTCTTTTTTAGTATTTCCTATATATCTTTCTTATAGTGAGTGAATTATTATTAGAAAACTTCTTCTTGTACTTCCCCTCCTTCTTCATGAAGCACTTAAACTTTTGAGCCAGTAATGCCATTTGTTCATCAGAATCTTCTTCAGATTCATCTTTGGACAAGTTAGCTATAAAGACAACAACTTTGACTTCCTTATCTTTACCTTTGCTTTTCTTTGAGTCTTCTTCATATTTCTTTGTAGATATCTCTTAAGTAAATAAAGTTCCTATTAGCTCATTATAATTTTAAGTTTTCAAGTCATGAGCTTCCTCGATGGAACTCTTCTTAGAATCCCACTCATTGGTGAGACTTGTCAGAGAATCTTTACCATCTCTTCTTTAGTGAAACTTTTCGCAAGTCTTTTCAGCTCATTGATGATGTTAATGAACCTAGTGTTCATGCTTTAAATTCCTTCACTAGATTCCATTTAGAAGAGTTCATATTCCTTTATCATCAAATTGATCTTGGTCTCTTTGACCTTGTCAGTACCCTCATATGTAACCTCGAGCTTCTTCCAAATCTGATGTGATATTCATAGCTTGATTCTCTATTTAATTTAAACAAATCTAGTGCATAGTGTAAGTAGTTAATAGCCTCGGCGTTTTCCATTAACAGTAGAAGGTTAACGAAACTGTATTCTCCATAAGTTACAAGTACTTTAAAATCATCTCTCACAATAGTTGGGATATGGGGTCCATTGGCTATATCTAACCATGTAAGCATGCTCTGATATTGAATAATATTTTTTATCTGATTATTCAAAAAAGTGGAAAGCTCGCCATCTAACATTTAAGGTATAGTTACAAACATTCCTTCTTTAAGGAGTGACGTCTACTTACTATCACGTACACAAGTTAGATTATTAAAAGCCATAAGATCTTTAACTCAAGATTATGAAATTTTAAGATGAGTACTAGCTCTGATACCACTTACTGGTCTTGTTGGCTGGGTATTAATTAGTCAGATGAGGGTTGTTGAATGAAGATAATAGTACTTCACAGTGCTTAAACATTTTGGAAATAACAAACTGAATAGGATAATGAAATTAATTAGGTACTAAGTAGACTCTTAATTAGATAAGTTTACTTGAGTGTGTTTAAGGGAAAACAACTTAGTTTAATGAGCTTTAATACAATTATGGCTTAGAGTAAGAAAAGCTGAGGTAAGTTGAGTACTATGTAGTTTATGCAATATAACTCAGCAAAGTTGAGTAGCTTTTATTTAATAAAAGCTGAGTTTAATTTGACACTTGGAATATTATGACACTTGTGCTTTTAACTCTATCCGTGAAAAATAGAATGTTATTTTAATGCTTTTTAGGTAAAAAACGCTGAAATAAAAAAGGATATTTGTGTGGTCCTCACAACCAAAAGGTGTCAGTACGGAGTGTTGCAGATTCCTCACAAGCATCCAAAGCAAAAGGCATCTTTTGACAGGCGCCATTTTTCCAATGTCCCCATGTTACTCTGCAATGTTAGCATATTAACAAATTATAAGCTTCCATGTTGCATCTTGCACGCCTCTCTCTGAATGGATTTTCTTGAACAACTGAGTTTTTTACGCATCAAGATTAATGAATTAATCTCGTGCTTCAACGTTCAAATTCTTTATCTCTAAACGTCCAATAATCTATTTCAAATAAGTATATTTGAAAGTTGTGAAGAGGAGAGATATTGAAGATCAAGCTAGGATAAGAATTTTGCAACGACTACTTCCAACACCTTCAAGTTTAAAAAGAAGACTGAAGTAGATGTTCAAACTTGGTGAATCACCTCGAATTTCTTAAGAGCTGAAAATATCATCCAAGCAATCACAACATTCAAAAATTCCAAATTTTAGCAATCTTTTAGCAAATTCTCATGTCAAATCAATTTGTAAGAGAGAATCAGATTAGCTTAGAGTCTAGCTAAGCTTTATACATTGTAAAAGGATTCAACGCTTTCGTTAAACTTTCATTATAAAATTTGTGAGTTAGTTTAGGAAGGATACCTAAATTAAAAAATTGAGAGGTGGCTAGAAGGGAGGGTACTTTCTGTAAGTGTCTACCCACTATAAAGGCTTCTCCGCCTATTGAAGGAAGGAATCACTAGTGGACTAAAGCTCGAAAAAGAATCCGGGGACTAGAAGTAGGCTAGGGGTCAAACCAGGATAAATTTGAGGTGTAATTTTTCCTTTATCTGCTTTATTACCTTTATAGTTTTTGCTCATTTCATCATCTCTCTGTTTTATCATATTTGCTTGAAAAACTTATCCAGGCTGAGTAGTTTACTCAGCATAGATTAATGGTAAATAAATTAGTGAAGTTGAGAAGTTTAAATTTTAAGATTAAAGCACACAACATACTCCACTTAGCACGCATCTAAATCAATTTTTATAAATCTTAAAAAGTACCAAGTAATCGCATTCACCCGCTCTACTCGATTATTTAAGCTAACGCGGACCAACAAGTGGTATCAAAGTAAGTGGTCAACTTCTAGATTAACTATCTAAGAGTTAAAGATCCGAATGGCTTACAATAATTTAGTTCCAACTCAGGGTAAACAACACTCCTTAAAGAAGGAATGTCTGTGATCAAGCCACCACTATTTGATTGCCAGCACTACACATTTTCAAAAAACATGATAAACTACATTCAATCCCAAAGCATGCAAAGCATGGCTAGCAATAGATTTAGGCCCCATAAATTTCGACCATAGTGCGGGATGGGGTACGTGTTCTAGTGGATCCAAGGGATTATGATGATGTGGACCTGAGGCTCCTCAAAGAGAATGCAATAGCCATCAATTGCTTACATTGTACGCTATATCTTACAGAATTTAACAGGGTATCTAGTTGTGAGATTACAAAAGAGATCTGGAAGAAGCTAGAGAATATATATGAGGGGATATGCACCTTGCTAACTTAAGAAATGTCCCTAAGGAAATACAATGATGACTCTAAGAGGAGTAAAGGTAAGGGGAAAGAGGACAGAGCTATCATCCTTAAGGCTGACTCATCTAAAGAATCTACATGTGATGATTCAGATGAGCAAATGGCACTTCTCACTAGGAGATTCAAGTGCTTTATAAAGAAAGATGGAAAATTCAACAAGAAGAAATTTCTCAGCAAAAACAGGCCTACTCAACATTGGTGTGGATCTGAGGAAGGAACAAAGAAAGTGCACAACAAAGATATCAAGTGTTTTGGCTGTGGCGAGCAGGGTCATATTCAATCGTCCTATCCTAAATCTGAAAAGGATAGATTGAAGAAGAAGTTTGTGTAGAAAAATGAGTCACTTGCTGCCACATGGAGAAACTCTGAAGAATCTTCATCATCTAATGAAGAAGCAATCGACTCCGCTAATTTATGCTTGATGGTGATTGGGAATGAAAGGGGCGAGAGCTCAACATCTACTTCCAAGAGCAATTCATCCATTGTTAACTCTGAAGTTGAGTGAAACAAAGGGAAAAGTTTGCAAACTGAGGTACATCGTGAAATCCCTTTATCAATAGAAGAGTTCACCCAGGTACTCTTTAATGTGATGAAGCTGACTAATAAGTTCAGCAAAAACATCAAAGAACTAGTGAGGAGAAGTGAAGATCAGGAATACATTTGCTTCCTTATCTCTTGATGTCCACTTTCTTCAAGAAAAAGCTGAATATCATGAATTTCATAACAACAATCTCACTAACCAATTACATGAGTTGACTGTTGAGTTAACAGGTTGAAAGAAGGAATGGGTTCCTCCTCCAACCAATGGTCCATCTTTGAATAACCAAACTCACAATTCTAAGGTGAAGAAATCCTTTAAAAGAAGAAACTGAGCTAGCCTAAACCAAAAGCGGTGTGTGACTTTTGTTGGAAAGCTAGACATGCCATATAAATGGAGTACGATTGGAGAAACCTAAGCACTACTAACAATGGAGGATCCATCTCAAAAGCATGGGTACCTAAGAAAACATAATTGTTTTGCAAGTGAGCCTAAGATCTACTAATGACATTGGAATGTGGTATTTAGATAGCGAATAGTCTAGGAATATGACGGGAGATGAAAGCACGTTCATCTCATTGGAGCTTAAAAGAAATGGGAGTGTTAGTTTTGGAGACAACCAAAAAGGTAAGATTGTTGGATGTGGCATAATTGGTGACAAAGGTAGGATGTTACTTTCGACTCAGCATGTTGCTTAGTTATTGACTATAAAACTGACTCAAATATACTCTTTGCCCCTAAAATTAATAATGTATATATGATTGATTTACCCCTTGGCTCCACTAATGTTTGTCGTATATCTAAGGAGGATAGCTTATGGCTTTGGCACATAAGATTGGGTCATATAAATATGAACATTCTTTTCAAATTAGCCAAAAAGCAATTGGTCGTATTCAACCTATGAGCATGGGTGGAAAAAGATTCTCATTGGTGGAAGTTGATAACTTCACGAGATTCACTTGGGCAGTCTTGTTGCATAGCTAAGATGAAACCTTTTAGTCTTTTGTCAAACTCAATAATCAGATAATGAACAAAATAGGAACTAAAATCAGTAGAATTTGAAGTGATCATAGACGAGAATTCGAGAATTTTCATTTCAATGAATTCTGTTCAGCCCATGGTATTGACCGCAACTTTTCTGCTCCTTATACTCCTTAGCAATATGGGGTTATAGATAGGATGAGCAGAGTCATAATTGAAATGGATTGATCCATGCTGAGTGATAATAATCTATCAAAGTACTTTTGGGGATAAATTGCTAACATGGCCTATAATATCTTGAATTAGGTTTTAATTCACCTAATTTTTGAGAAAACACCCTATGAGCTTTGGCAAGGGCGCAAGTCTAAGATTGGTCATCTCAGATTATTGGCTGTAGGCGTTTTATCCTAAATACCAAGGAGTAGTTAGGTAAGTTTGATCCAAAGGCTGATGAAGGTATCTTTCTAGGTTACTCGACTAACAATAGGGTATATAGAATATATATCAAGAGAATTGGTTTATTAGAGGAGTCTATGCATGTAGATTTCGATGAACCTAACCATGTATATAAACGACCATATGATGAAGATGAAGGAGTAAATCAACAAGAAAATCGACTCATCATGCCACTCTCTGTGCTTCCTAACCAAGCACATGATCAAGAAACTAAAGAAGTTAAAGCCGATGAAGATCTCTTAATCAACTTCAATGAAGGAGAAGATCAACCTCAGCCTCAACAACCTAGTGTAGAGTCTCCCATTATAGATTCGAGTCTTGCAAGAGATATTATAACTCACTGCAATCACCCAATCAAAAGTATTGTTGATGATGTTCATAATCCAATAATAATGCGATGTCAGCTTAGCAAAATGATAAGCCATCCAACTTTCATCTCATTGATTGAAACCAAGAAGTTTGAAGATGTAGAAGGAGATGACCACTAGATGATCGCAATGTAAGAGGAATTGGATAAATTCAAGTGAATTGATGTGTGGGAATTAGTTACTAAGCCCAAAGGGAAATCAATAATAAAAACCAAATGGGTTTTCAAGATCAAGCTTGATGAAGATGGCATTGTCAGAAACAAAGCCAAGCTTGGTGCTCAAGGCTACAGTCAACAAGAAGGCATAAACTCTAATGAAACCTATGCTCCGATAGCTCAGCTTGAAGCAATTAGGATCCTCTGCGCCTTTGCATTCCATATGAATTTCAAGTTATTTCAAATGGATTCATTCAAGAGGAAGTATATGTACACCAACCCCCAAGCTTTGAAGATGCGAAGATTCTTGAGCATGTCTTCAAACTGAAGAAAGCTCTCTACTAATTTAAGCAAGCACCTCATGCTTGGTATGAAAGGCTGACAAACTTCTTACTCAACAAAGGCTATGAAAGAGGAAAAGCAGATAGAGATGTATATATCAGGCATAGAAAAGAAGATCTGTTGCTTGTCCAAATTTATGTGGATGATATCATATTTGGAGAAACTGATGCAAAGCTTTGTGAGGAGTTCAACAATCATATGAAGAGAGAGTTTGAAATGTCAATGATGGGAGACCTCAACTTTTACCTCAAACTGCAAATTAAGCAAAGTGAAGATGAAATCTTCATTAGCCAAGAAAAATATGCCAAAGAAGTCAAGAAGAAGTTTGATATGGAGCATTTGAAGCCAATGTCCACTCCCATGACCACTGATATAATCTTGAGTAAGGATGAAGCTGGTAAGCTTGTAGATAGTAAGTTCTATAAATATATTATTGGTTCTCTTCTAGGCATGATGTTCAATACTCTGTGTATTATTGCGTGCGCTATTAAGCTGACGCTAGAGATTCTCACTTAGCAACTATTAAGAGAATTCTCCGGTACTTGAAAGGTTCAATTGATGCAGGATTGTGGTATCTCAACAACTCGGATTTCACACATAGAGGATTCACAGATGCAGATTATAGAAGAGACAAGCTCGATAGGAAAAGCACCATAGGAGGATGCCATTTCTTTGGAGAATGCCTTATCTCATGGTACAACAAGAAGTAAACTTTTATTACGCTAAGTATTACAGAAGCTGAGTACATGGTAGTAGGAAGTTGCATAGCACAACTATTATGGATCAAGCAACAATTGGAGGATTATGATATAAATTAAAATCCCTTGAAGTTAAGTGTGATAAAAAAGAGCGCAATTAACCTATCCTAGGATCTAGTTCAACATGGCAGGATGAAGCATATCAATATTAGACATCATTTCATAAGGGATCATGTGCTAAGGGGAGATGTCAAACTAGAGTATGTTCCTTTAAAAGAATATCGAGCTGATATATTCACCAAACCATTTGCAAAGGAACAATTCAATAATCTGAGAGAGCTAATTGGAATGGCGAACCCCATGTGAAGAAAATTTCAGAAAAATGGCTAAGTGTTGAGAATCAAGTCTCAACTCAATCGAATGAGGTAACATATATTTAACCCTGTTAGCTTTTTAAACTAAAGCTGTTAGTTTAATTTTCCAGGTTAAAATCTCAAAAGCTACTTTATTGAAAGGGAATTTTTAATTGGAACCGTCTAAAATTGAAACTACACCATATTATTAAGTCTGTTAAATCATTGTTCACCTCACAATCTAAACTTGATTTTGGCTTGTGAGAGCGCCACGTATCTTTTTATAGTTAAAGAGGCTATAAAGAAAGAGCTTGTTGGAGAAAGAAAGTTACTTGCAAATTTGAAGCAATTTCGTAAAATCCTAATCTTTTATTCTCTCAATTTCTCATATGAAAATGGCGAATATCAGAAGAACTCTCATCCTTCAAAGAAACTCCAAGAGGAACATGTGTGTTCACATTGATGGCTTAAGTAAAAAAGTAATTTTTCCTCAAGGAATGAAGTTTACCAAGATCAACTAAGGCGAAGATCAAGAGTTTGGACCTGTTTTTAAAGTTGATTATGATGACTTGTTAAGGAACAAGATCATGCATAGGGTCATCAAGAAACAAGATATTAGCCAATTTCTCCTTGAAGAAGGCCCATTGATCAAAAAACTGATCGGGAAGTTCTATACAAATCTCTACTTTATTGAAGGATTCACAAATGTGATAATGATAGAGATTGATAAAACTTCTCATCTAATTTCTGTGAAGCAAATCACTAGCATCTTGAATATTCCATTGAAGGGCATAGTGATATAGAGCATGTAGCTATCCTACAAGATCGAGAGCTACCTAAGGATTATGGCTCCTGGGAGATTTCTGCTTCCGGGATGAATTGGAAGGCAAGAGCTTGCCACGAGCTGTTAGTCAAACTCATGCTACCCAAGACTTGGTCTCTCAACAGCTGCACCTATTTTGAGAGGTGTGTGGTCTACCATATGGTGGAAGGGAACCAGGTTAATTGGTCTATGATAATTCTTCATCAACTAACCAAGGTTACAAATCTTTTCCATTATGGCTACGTCCTCATCGTCATCCCGAAGGCTGTTAGAATGGACATCTCTAGGTTCATTTAAGGACAAGGAGATACCATTGTCCCATTGAAGAAGAGCTTGGACTTTCAGCATTTCAAGAAGCTGAAGTGTAACTAAGTCCACACTAGGTACACCAAGGTCCAGGATGTGAAGTTGAAGAAGGCTAAGGTGGAACCTACTATGTTTCCAACAAATGTCCTTAAGGAAGACGAGCATGCCTTTATGGTGGATATGAAGTTTCTAATGAGGAGACTACTAATGAAGTGCCTCTATCAGCTCAGCTTGAGCAAATTTATACCATCTCTGCTCCATCAAGTCCAAAGGCTAAGATAAAGGCTAATTCAAAAGTCAAGGCAGGAGCTCAAAGGACTAGGGCCACTCTAGCAAAACTAAGGGTAGGAGATATGCTTACCCAATCCCAAGGCCAAGCTAAAAGAAATGAAATTGAAAACTCATGCTTAGAGGGAAGTTGATGTGAAACAAAAAGATGAAGAGGTGGCAGCAGCAGCTACCAAGTCATCTCTCCCTCCTCCTACAAAAGTTTTAGAGAAAATTAAAGGCATGACTGCTAGAGAGTTGAGTGAGGGACTCCGTGAAAAGAAGCAAAAATTTGAAAAGGCAAGGGAAGTTGTAGCACAATAAACCTCTAAAAAGGCCAAAGAGGATACAGAAACAATAAGTCCAGGTGCTATTGAGCATGTGGAAAAAGTGATCTCCAAGGCTAAAGGAGTTCAAAAGAAGAGAACTGCCAAACCTTGCTCGAGGAGAATTGTTCAAATCTTAAATAGTAAAGACGATGATGATGACATAGAGGTCATCAACCAGGTGAATATGCTCTTCTTAGTGAACACATCCAAACCCCCTCTCTCACTCAGCAAACTAAGTTTCTTCCTTCTTAGGCTGAGTTACTTGAGGCTGACCCATCATTGGGTAAATCAGCCAACCCATAGGTACATCAAATTCCTTCCCTCAATTCTTCCATAAATCCTGAAACTCCTTTTTCTCCTGTAAATTCCTCTCCTTAAGTCTCTTCTCTTGTAAATTCTCCCTATATAGAAAAATCTCTCGTAAATTCCCCATTTCACATTTCTTCTGCTACAAATTCCTCCCAAGAAAATATTGTTCGCCACTTTTCTTCTAATAAGTTTAATAACTTGTTCGCAAGATTTTGGCTTTAAAGTATAGGTGTTGTCAATACCACTTATCAAATAGAAAAGTGATGATAACTGCAAGTATACAGTTACGATGTAGTTTTAAAAGATATCGATCCCATAGGGAAGGAACCAGCTCTAAAGATATGTAATTTAGTTTGGAGGATAGGAATGATGGATGAACAGACAAATGTATGAAAGATTAAAAAAGATAAAAAGTATATAGTTATTCCCTACGAACAAGTATAGTAGAGAAAACATGCAAAATCATCAAAGATATTATGTACACTAGATTAATTTAACAGATTCGGTTCTAAACACTCAGATGTTCAATTAGTCACGGCAGAACAACACATGACAAGACTTTTCTAAATCTAGTACAAACGAATTAAGATGATTTTATAAACCAAGATGACAATATTACTATGCTTAGTACGGGTCGCTCTCACATAGCCATATTTAGCAAGTTACCATTCCAAAAATGTTGGCTCACTAAATAGCATTATAATCACAGATCTAGTGATCATACACAATCTCGTTAACCCCGAAACTACTCTTAAAGTTAACTCAAAAGCATATAACTTGATTAATATAAAAGACTCAATACGAAATACACATTATGACACATAGGCATATCATAAACTTCGAAATAGAAATTATAAGTAGAAAGCAAAGCAAAGTTGTAAGTTATGCAAGTGAAAGCTAAAGTAGATCAAACCGTATCCACTCTTTATGGGAGTCGTTAATTCCCGCAATTCCTGTGTCTGCTTTGAATTCAGTCTCAATTCATACAAAACCTCCGCTAGGGTGCTATTCTTTGTGAATATCGAACAAATGAATATTGAAGAATGAAAAATTATATTGATAAGTGATTTGCAATTACACTTATACAATAATTGCTCGAATGTGTAGAGAAATCTAATAATCGAAATAGGGTTCGAATCACTTATACATTTTCTCGCTAACTCTTACGAATGTAGCGAAATCTAGATATTTTTATTCCCTATCTATGCACACACATTTACCATCCCATGCACCACTTAATCCACCACTAGTTCTACGAAATTGGTGAGTTTGGAGCCCTATTTATAGAGTATGAAGGGTTACGTCTATCCAAACGAAGAGTCGTGTCCATTGGCGAAAGATTACATCACTTCATTGTGATTGGATGAGAAGCTTTATCCTTATCCACAATGGAAAGGCTCCTTTTCATTTTTGGTTGACTTCCAAAATGTGTCTTTTTGTTTGGTAGTTGATGGCGGTTGATCGTTCTTATCTAGCGGTTGATAGTTGAGAAGAGTTGACCAAAAAACCGTCAATGTTGTGACCGCGAAGTATATGTCACGACCGTGAATACTTAGTTGGCAACTTTTTGTTATGAAGAATACTAAGTAGCGACTGCAAATGGTTGTCGCGATCGTGAATTGTGTTTTTCTTCAGAATCCTTCTTGTAACTTTAATGATCTTCAACAACTTCGATCTTAAGCCAAATCCTTAAGTTCCACGCATCTTTTTGCACCTTTTTCACTCTTTTTGCATAGTTTTCCAACTTTAATCATTTTACTTCCAAGATTTACTTAGTATCGGCATTTGCATAAAAAAACAACTACATACCACGTGAAATCTTTTATATGAAGTATAAAATTGACTTAAACTATAGTGTTTAATGTGTAAAATTATCATGATAATAAGTGTAATTATACACTTATCACACCCCCACACTTAACTTTTGCCTTGTCGTCAAGGTAAATTCAACATAATTGTATAAATTAGCTATCCAAGGTCGTACCTTATTTGGCGAAAGACTATTGTAGTGAGTACCACATTCCCACGTTGCATAAGATTCAAGTAGAAGTCCAAAATTTCCAACAAATTAGTAATGTGCAATTTATATAGTCCAGTTGCATACCTTTGCTCTTAATGGAGGTTCAACCGAATCACATCTTCATATAAGCGTTATATGCATACTCGAATATTTCCTTCTCTTAAGCATAGTATAAAGTATAAAGGACATAAAAAGCACACTTTGAATAATTTTCT